>JAJJMB010001367.1:988738-1149834 GCA_023531105.1 Papaver atlanticum
TTGCAGCTTCTTCAGGACTGGTGTTTGCTTCACCAAAACTTGCATGAATCTGGTACTGTGAGTGTTGATTAAAATGTGATTGCAGGCCTTGTATAATTCAGAGAATGCCTTGTATGTTTCAGGCAAAGTAATGCATTTTGCTGTTTTTTTTTAAGGCTCAGTTGAATTTTTTTATACATATGGAAGTAAATGTAAAATATAATCACACATGTAAATGTGGAAGAATGGTTTGAATCTTAGACTTGGACAAAGGAGGCTCAAGTTCGACTCACCTGAGCTTTATTTTTTTTCAAAATTATTTTTTCATTTTACAACTCTTATAAAGGTTGCAGAAGGTCTATCTATCCTCTTCTTCTTATCTACTCAATCTCCCCATCAATTATTCTCCTCCACTTATCTTCTTTTCCTTCATTTTTTCCTCCTCCATCTCCCGCAGAACCTCCTCCTTCATCTCCTGCACCACGAAATTTTAAAAACCCATCAATAGATCGAGCTTAAGATTTCTTCACCACCAACACCTTCTCGATCTGTTAAGGAAAAGAAGGTTAATTTATTCACTTACACATGTCTGATTCTATAACCCATTTTAGGGTTTTATTATTTTTTTGATTTCCCGTTCTATTTAACTGCTAGTATACTGAGAATGATGATACAGTTAAAATTAGTCATAGCTAACAGGATTAGCCAACACTGAATTAGGCTTTAAAAACACTTAGGCTTTTAAGTGAATCAGTGGGAACATGTGTAGATTTCAGAAATTTTCTTCAATTAGCCTTTAAAAACACTGAATTAGTCATGGGTGGAGGTGTGAAAGACTCTCCAAGTAGCAGTAGTAGCAGCAACAATAGCAACTGTAAGATGAGAATGAACAAAATCCTAACTGAGTGTGTTATGTGTGAACAAGGGAATCATGAGACAAAAGTGTGTCCTTGGCTCTATTCTAGGTGCAAGCATGTTCCTTGTAATGGTGTGAGAGCATTTCTACGATCTAAAACAACTGAAACCTATGGAAAAATGTTTTTCAAGTACACCATACCTACCTGCACCTACTTTGAATGGTTTAGTGATGCTTCTGACCCTTGCAAAGCCAAGTTGTTGTTGTTGTTGCCATCAGAGAACAGCTGTGATGCTTGTGGAGAAGATGATCACTCTTATAAAAATTGTCCACTGCACAATCAGTTGTGCTTCTCTTCAACCTGCAATTACAAACTTAACCTAAAAATATACAACAATCAACACAATAAGCACATAGCTTACCTTGTATGTGAACAATGTGGAGATTTTACATGGGCTTCAGATGCTATCTTCATTGCTGCAAAACAAAAAGTTACAGTTTCTACAAAGCAAATGGCTGATCTAGTTACAAATATAGGGAAATGTCTTCATATATAATAATATTTCATTTTATGTGTAAAACCTGATTTCATTTTATCTGTTTCAGATTTCATTTGTATGACTTATAATATTGTTGGTATGATATGCTATATGTTTCTCTTGAGATGAACCCCCCTTTTTAACTCCGCCATTGAAATGATATCTCATTTCATTGCCGATCTCAATCCCGGATAAAAGAGGAGAGAAAAGGTTATTGAGCTGGTCTCTAATTCATGCACTTGACGATAAAAACAGGTAACACATCCTATAAAGTCCAAAACTTTGAGCATTTGCAACTTCTTCATGACTGGTGTTTGCTTCACCAAAACTTGCATGAATCTGATACTTCGGTCAGGATATAGATATAAACCTCCACTTTTTTCATTCATTTAGATTTTGAGATATAGAATCTGGTACTGTGTGTGTTGATTGAAATGTGATTGCAGGCCTTGTATAATTCAGAGAATGCCTTGTATGTTTCATGCAGAATGGCGCATTTGCTTGCCTTTTTTTTTTAAGGCTCAGTTGAAATTTTTGTTGAATATAGATGTACATGTACAATATAATCAGACATGTAAATATGGAAGGGTGGTTGGAATCCTAGTCTTAGGCAGAGGAGGTTTAGGTTCGATTCACCGTAGCCTCACTTTTTTTTCAAAGTTAATTTTTCATTTTACAACCCTTGTAAAGGTTGTGAATATTGATCAGAAAAAAAAAACACAAATCTACCAATATTGTGAATCCGGAAGGATGGTTGATGACTTGTACTAACACACAGTAGGATTTGGTTCGAATCTCTCAAATAACATTTTTAAAAATCAATTTTTTTTTATCTTCAACAACCCTTATGCGTGTTGTTATACAGTTATTCACTACCTTTAAGATATGAGTTGTAAAGTCTAAAGGTGGTCACTTCTCTATGCAACCCTTTTCACACAAAAAGTTGTGGTTTTTAATTCTCTTCACTACTCTTTTGACCTCTTTGGTCCTAAGAGTTGGACGGTTTTTACTTTGAAAACTTTTTCATTGGAAAAAGTAATGAAAAAGTTGTAAAACATGCTACCTTTTACAACTTTAAAATTACGAGTTGTCAATCTACAGTTGTAGATTACTATTTTTCCCGTAGTGCGTGGATAAGGATAAATAATTTTTCCTTAGTTTCTGGAAGCTAAAAAGCTAGGTTTATGGTATTTTTCATTTGACCTATTCTCTCTGTATCCTTGCTTGGAATAGTGCCACCAATTCCATTACTTTTGGCTTATAAAACAACACTTAAACCCACAATATTTTCTATGCCTCTCGTGTTCCATTGCTGGAACCAAAGTCTCAAAAATCTCTTCTTAAAAAATCTCAAAAGCTCTGTTAAATGGATTTTCAAATAGACACAACTTGAGTAAACTCAGGATAAAATAAAATTCCAGACAAACATCACTAAAACTAACCAGTCTCAAAGGTTATCATAAATAACTTAAATTAAGATAAGCTATCGTAGGATGTGTTATCCCATTTCTCAACTCCCAAACAAACAAAATCTAGTTACTTTCACTTCTAGCGTAAGATGTGCTCGCATGGTTAGGTTAAGCTAACAAGTCTAATTATTTATTTTTGCCTTTTTTTCGTTACTAATTGTTCAGATTAAATTCAATAACTCAAAATTAGAACTTTTTTTTAATATGAAAGAAGATACATTAAGAATTTAAACTTTAATTTACATAAGAGGAGTATTTCATAAGATCTCCAAGCTCTTGAGCGAAGACTCAATCCGCTGACCTCCTATTTGAGAGTCAGGCTCCTGGCCAACTGGGTTAACCCATGATGTTTTCAAAATTAGAACTCTTAATGACATTTAGTTAGAAATCCACAATCTTTTTGGTTACATATTCTTTTCCTTTTTATTTGCATTATTTTTAGTACGTAAGAATTTAACTATTGTTGGGATTAATATTGGATTATATTTTCGGGCCGTGAGTTATAACCCCAAAGGTGTCACTATCCATCCACAAAAAACACATCAAAACAAAAGTAACACAAAACCTCCAAATAACAAAAGTAACACAAAAACCCTAAAGGTGTCACTATACACCACCAATCACCACCAACCAGTAACACCATTACTAATCAACGGTAACATGACAAACATCATCACTGCCACCATACTATCATCACCAACCAGCAACACCATCATCGCTGCCACCACTACCATCACCAACCACCACCACCATATCCACCATCAATATATACCAGCACCACCATCTCCACCAACCAGCACCACCCATCACCATCAGCTTCATAACCATCATTGCCACCACTAACTACCACTACTAGCAACCAACACCACATCCGCCAACAAATACTAGCACTACCATCAACATAAAAAGCACCACAACCAACCAACACCACCACTAACCAGAAATAGTACCACCAAAAAATTGGTTTCATCAAAACTTACTGTTTTATCATTAAAATCTTTAGTTTCATGATAAAAAATAGGCAAAAATAAGTCGAAACCGAATTCGGTTTCATCATAGAATTTGATGAAAACAATTTTGTTTGGGGTTTTTGTATCAGTTTTTAAAATTTGGGGTTTTTGTATCAATTTTGTTTAATATGCAGTTTTAATGGATCCCAACATTTGAACGGAGTTTTTATACTCCAAATTTGGTCACCTTGGTGTTTTACTACTAGTTTTTGTACTCCAAATTTGGTCACCTTGGTGTTTTAATGGATCCCAACATTTGAACGGAGTTTTTGTACTCCAATTTTTTTTTTTTTTTTTTTTTTTTTTTTTTTTCCCGACTTAGCATGTCTTTGAATTTTGTTAATCAGGAAACTGATGCAAACTATACACATTATTGGAAGACAGTCATTGTGGATGATGATGCAAGTAACAGAGAAATTTATATATAAAGTTACCGTTTTTTTCATAAGACTTGATAGTTGATATATGCGATGAACAATATGATACTCCACAACATCCCCTATTTGAGACACTGCACACTTGCGCAGCCTGAACAAAGATGATTATCACAACAATACCCTCATATGACCGTCAATCCTTTTCCTTCAGTGGCATTGTATATTTTTTAGAAACGTTCCCCAAGTTGGATGGAATTAATCTTCAAGTTAGGTTAATTATAATAATGTGTTTCAATTTTGGAAGTGGTTGCTCCGAACATGTCGCTGCTTGAATCTACCTAATACCTATAATAGCGACATAACATAGTTTTGTGAGTACAGTCTTGGCACAACATGGCTCATTCAGGAACTGGGTTATCTCTTGGTTTTCAGTTGGTGCAAATTTAGTTTTTGGCTCTGGTATTACTAGGGATGACATAAACAAAACTCTTATGGTAGCTGCCTGGACCATTTGGAAAGATAGATGTACTAAAATCTTCCAGAATAAGAATCCTAACAGGGATCTTTCAGTTGCAGGGATTAACAATCTTACTGTTTTGAATGCACATAACTCAAACAGTTATAATGTTCACTTACATGTCCAAAGATGGAAGCCTCCTGATGCTGGTTCTTTAAAAATCAATTTAGATGCTTCATTTAAGCAATTTAATTCTCAAGGTGGTATTGGTTTAATTGTTAGGGATTTTGCAGGTACCTGCCTTGGAGTGCAAGGGGAATACTTTGATGGAGGAATGAAGCAAGGAATTGAAGTGAAGAAGCTAGAGTGCAGGGCTATACTAGCAGCTGTTACCTTAGCAGGCATTAAGAACTTCAATAAGGTTATTTTTGAGAGTGATAGTGAGGTGGTCATTAAATCAATCAATGAGCAAACTTCATATGTTCATTGGATGAATCAGCATTTTATTCTAGATATTAAGTTTTTGCTAGGTAGATTAGAGGAATGGAAATGTATCTCTGTTAAAAGGGAATCAAATGGTGTTGCAGATAAACTAGCAAAGAAAGCTAGAATTTCTAAGTCACATTTTTCTTTTCAATCTGCTCTTCCACATGATATAAAAGAGTGGATTGATGAGGAAAACCATGTAATCTCTTATTCCTCTTAATAATAAAAAAAATTGTATATAAAAAAAAAGGAATAAGGTTAGGGTTAATTAGAGTCGCGACAGATACACGGAAAGGGCCTTAGGGGTTAGTGACGTGATTATAGGTTAAGCGTGCATATTTGGGCCTAGGCATAATCTTTGTCGTTCAAATCCTGATTGACGGTTGCCGTCCTTTGTCCATCACAAACACCACCTCTTCTTAGAACATTTTTTTATTTGACAGAACAAGGGCAAAATTAAATTAAAAATTTTGAGTCACCAAAATAGTGACATCAAAAATTCAAAAGGTTACACAGATGAGTGTACAACTACATCCCAATCACATAGCAAATTGGACAAATTATAACCAGAAAACTGTTAGAACTTAAACCCCAAGTGAACAACAAACATTTAACATATGCAATCAATTGATTTGAATCCTTAGCTAAATTATAGTATAACCTAGCATTGTGTTCATTCCAAATACACCACCAGATAGCAAAAGGAAATAAGCTTCATATCTTCCTAATCATGTTTTTGGATTTCCATTGTGTTTTTATCTCCCCATTCCCAAAGATTAGTCTTGACATCAGCAGAGAATACCCAAATGATACCAAAACTATTTAGAAAGTAAGTCCATACCTCAGAAGTGTAACTGCAATGCAGGAATAAGTGTTCATTCGACTCCACCATCCGTCCACATAGGAGACAATTGGGATCCTGAACCAAACCAACAACATATAACTTATGCAGGGTTGGAGCACCGCTGTAACAGAGAGTCCAAACTAAAAAGGAGATTTTCAAAGGCACTTTTGAATCCCATAGTTGCTTATCTGGAAAACTGAATAAGCCCCCTGTTTCAAGCGCCGATTAAGCACTAACCAGTGAAAATTTATCACCATATCTCCATTGTCTTGAATATTTATTTTCTGTAAGTGTAGGCTCACCAATGAGCTGAAGTAAATTAGCCACATCCTGTAACTCACTTTCATTCAAATGTTTAGAGAAATGCAAATTCCATGCACCCTCCGGTAAAATCATATCAATTACCATGGCATTTTTTTATCATTGACAAATGAAATAAATCAGGGAAAAAAAGTTTCAAAGACTGCTCACCAACCCACTCGGCATCCCAAAAATGAATACTCGCCCCATTTCTTAAAGATTAAATGGATCATGATTTTACAAAATCTCTATATTTTAATATACCTTTCCATAAGCTACGAAAAATTGAAGTATTAGTCATATGTGGAAAAAAAGACTCATGCGCCCCACCAAATTTCTGACTTACTATCCTTCTCCACAAAGCATACCTCTCGGACCCATAGCGCTATATCCATTTAGCATGTAATTCCTTATTCACCAATTTCAGATTCTTGATACATATTCCTCCCCTGCATTTTGGAAGCGAAACTCTAGACTAAGAAATCCAACTTATTTTCCTAGTAGAATTGCTAGAACCCCACAGAAAATTTCGAATAATTCTTTCAATCTCCATAGCAACACTAGATGGCATCTGAAACATAGCTAGATAATGCACCGGTAGGCTAGACAAAACACTTTTAATCAATAACAATCTTTGACCCTTTGATAAGTAAGTCCTCTTCCAACTAGCTAACTTTTGATGAAAACGTTGAATAATCTCTGTTAGAGCATTTCTCGGTTGAACCCACTAGCGTTGGTATGTCAAGTTCGTTGTCAATTTTAGTTGCCAAAATGCATTCTTGATTTAGTATACTAAAGATAGTTTCGGACTAGATTAAGTCTAAGAAGTAGAATTGAAGCTATCCTTGAAGGATGAAGTTTGAAGACTACAAGAAGACATCAACAAGGACTTCATCAACAAAGGTATGTGGTAATTGATTTCATTTGGATTCTTGTTCAATTTTACCTTTCTAATCTATCGAAACAAATGCTCACTCTATGGAACAATTCCTATGACGGTAAATGTACATTTATGTATATATACTCGAGGGTTTTTTAGCCACGACTTTTGTGACAATAACCTTTATCCCTGGAAAGGTTCTCATGTTATAGTGAATGAGCTTACGAATTCAACGAGCCAAGAATCACTCAATTCCGAGTTATAACGATGAAGTTATGAGTGATTTATTAACGTAACAATTATAAGTGTTGCTGTAATTGTTACAGTTCGTTAGTAGGAAACTATCCACTAACTGTTTGTAACGGTTCACGGACTTGAGCCCAATTACGTGACTAGAAGCCATTTTTGGTCAAGTTTTTGATGTTTCCTTATCTAGGCAAGATAGCTATTACTCCAAACATATTTGATTACCATATTAAAGTGTTTGTGATTCCTTCCTAATATAAATTGTGATTTATTCACATAAATACAATATTTGCTAAATTAATTAATTATTTAATTATTTTGACAAGAGTTGTAACTTAGGAAAGACTCCCAAAATTAGGAGAGTCTTGAAAAAGGAAAATAGCTTTGCTTAGCTTTAACGTTACCTTTCACTATAAATAAAGGGTTTGTGAGTGCTACACGTTTTTTTTATCCCCTTTGGAAAATTGGTGTATGCTTCATAAGGTTGTTTTCCATGTCTTCTGTTCTTCATGAACAAGAGTGAGATAAAAGTCTTTGTATTGGGGATCACAAAGCCGCATTGGATTTAATCTTCGTGATTGATTATACAACTTATAATCTAGGTTTTTCACCTCTTGTCTATTCTAAGGGTTTCTCTTCTGATATAAAACCATTCAAGAGTTGTTGATCATAAACCGTAGGTTTTGATAGATTTCAGTTTCCGATCGTATACCCACACTTGTTAGTCAAAATGGGAAGCTAGAAAGAAAACTTCGATTAAAGTATCTCGTAAAAATCCTTAAGAAGTTTTAAACAAGATATCTCTAGATTTATTCTAGTTGTTCTTGTTGTAGAATTATTAGGGTTTCTTAACTTGGAAATTGATCTTTGGAATCGCCCAAGTTCACTTACGAAAATCAGGTTCACGGACTCCTTGTGTGTACGCATACTGATTGTAAGTTAAAACCCTAATCTACAAGTTTGTTTCGGTATCTTTACTTTTATCTGGTAGTTGTTTGAAACAAACACAAGATTTCCAAAACCTTGATTTACATCTAAAGGGAAATCAAATCGGTGTTTTGTGAAAACAAAAGATCGAAAAATATCAACCGTGTTGTTGTATCTTTTGAAGAGAACTTTGTTCTGCCAGAAGATTTTCGGGAATAACTTCTAAAGAGAATTTGTGTTCTACTAGAAGTTATACGAGAAGAATTCCTAAAGAGAATCGGTGTTCTGCTAGGAGTTCTATAAGTGCTTGAATACAGCTGAATGAGGTATTACATCTAGTCCGAATAGGTAGTAGGAAATTGGTGTAACAGCTTATAATCATTGTGTGTTTATTCTGGACTAGGTCCCGGGGTTTTTATGCATTTGCGGTTTCCTCGTTAACAAAATTTCTGGTGGCTGTGTTATTTTTTTTCCTCATTATATTGTTTATCTTTATAATGTAAATATAACAGGTTGTGCGTTAATCAATCATTATTGATAAATCGGACTTTGTTTGTTGGATAGGATTTTGATTGATCTTGGATATTGGTCTTTGGTACCATCCAAGTATTTCTCACATCAATCAGGCTCATAGATTTCTATCTGTTTGATTTGCTGATTGATTTGAGAAAAAGAGATAAAACTCTTTTGGTATTATTCTTTGATTGAATTTTCACTCTCGGAATATTATTGAGGTTTAGTCCATACAGATTGCCAAACGAAATATTGGGTGTGGTTATCAGACCCCCGTTTTTTCAATCTCAACCCAAACTGTCTTGCACTTCGATTTGGTGCCAAGAGGAATTCCAAGATATTTCATTGGCAATTGCGTCAAAGAACATCCAAACAACTCAGCACACAACTCCCCATTATGCATTTGACCTAAGTCGATAATTGTGCTTTTTCTGAAATTAACCTTTAAATCAAAAACAGTTTCAAAACCCAAAAGAATACTTTTTAAATTCTGAACTTGGACCGGATCATCTTTGAGAAACACAATTAAATCATCGGCGAATTGAAGGTGGTTTATTACCAAACCATTAGAACTCACCAGAAAACCATAAATAAGGCCATCTTCTGCCGTTTTTTTGATCATCAAAGACAAAACCTCAGCAACTAGAATAAACAAGAATGGAGAGATTAGGTCTCCCTATCGGATACCTTTTTGAGTTTTAGAAAGTTCAGTTGCCTCGCCTTTCAACAAAACAGCAAATCTAGGAGTTGTGATACACCAATTTATCCAACTTCTCCATTTCGAACCAAAACCAAATTTCTGTAAAGTCAAGTCCACACAATTCCAATTAACATTGTCGAAAGCTTTTTCAAAATCCACTTTACAAATCAAATGTGTGTCTTGCTGTCTAATCTTGGAGTCGATGAGTTCCGAAGGGATAAGAATACCATCTTGAATCTGTCTTCCATGGATAAAAGCTCCCTGAAAATCAGAAATAATACTCGGAAGAACTAACTTCATTCTTTCAGCTAACACTTTTGAGATTATCTTATAGACACTACTAATCAAACTAATAGGTATATAATTATGAAGAGACACGGCGCCATTGCACTTAGGAATCAAAGTGAGATTTGTGCAGTTCAATCTCCAATCAAGCATGCTAGAAACTTGAAACTCATTAATCACCTTCATAAGATCAGATTTAATTACCTCCCACCCATGCTTATAAAATTCCATGGTAAAACCATCTGGTCCCGGGCTCTTGTTTGTACCAAAATGAAAGATCACAGCTTTTACCCCATCCTCCGTAAAAGGCCTTTCTAAATGCATACTCTCCTCTGCGGAAATCTTCGGCATAACGAGTTGTTCAAAGTCAGGTCTTATCCAATGAGATTCAGAAAACAATGAAGAATAAAAAGCTTTTGTCTCTCTAGCAATCAAGTTCTTATCAAAACATAAAGAACCCTTTATTTGCAGACAGTTGATACTATTGAGCTTATATTTGAAACTAGCAATTTGATGAAGATAAGCTGAATTTCTTTCTCCGTCTTTTGCCCATCTCTCTTTAGACCTCTGCCCTGCCTTTCTAGAAATATTTAACGAAATAGAAGCATGCTTTATTTTAGCTTGTTCCCTCTCTACTATATCTTATCAGAGAGACCCAAAACTTCCTCTAGGTTATCAAGCAAATCAATAGTATTCTGAAGAGTATCAAGTTGAGCATGCAAAAACGTCTCTTTTTGCCATTTTTCAACAAAAAAAAAAAAAATGGCAAAAATATAACTAGGTTTACCTGAAAAATTCATAGTATCCCACCATATTTTAAGGTTCTTAAGAAAATTAGGATGATGAAGAATGAAGTTGTCAAGCCTAAAAGGAGATTTAAATTTATCACCAGAGTTGCAACAAAAGAGAACTGGGGTATGATCCGATATAGGTCTTCTAAGCCTAATTTGCAAGGCACTGGGCATTGCTCAAGAAAATCAGGACGTAAAAGAAATCTGTCTAACCTGACCAGCAGTGGTGGCTGTTGCGAATTAGTCCAGGTGAATCTTCCCCCTGTCATAGGTAAGTCAACAAGTGAGAAAGTGTTTACAAAAGATTTAAACAACTTTCTGTTTCTCAACACACCACCAGGAGTATTTCTTTCATCAGGTGACATAATTGCATTAAAATCCCCACCAATTAGCCAAGGGTCATCAAACAAAATTCTAATATCCCTTAGTTCTTGCCAAAATTGATTATAGTAACCTGAATTGAATAACCGTAAACAGAAGTAAATAACCAAGTAAAATTATCAGCAGCATTACGAAATTTAATTGAGACAGAAAACGCCCCAATTAGATAATCTTCCATAATCAAAATACCTTTTTTCCACATCACGATGATGCCACCAGAAGCACGTTCCGATGCTAGAAAAATATAGTTGCACCTATTATTTCCCCACAAAGATCTAATCAAATTGTCATCCACCAGTTCTTTCTTAGATTCTTGAATTGTACAGATAGTTGGGTTTTTCCTCAAAATTGTGTTTCTAACAGCAACAATTTTAGGGTCTTCCCCCAAACCCCTAATATTCCAACTAAGAATTTTATGATCCATCAAATAGAGATAGATGCCATGAAAGCTATAGGATTGAACCCATTTTCCAAATCCAGATTTTCATCATCCGCAACACAATTAACAACCTCAATTTGTTCGACTGAAGTTTCAGTACCAAACTCACCTTGTATATCACTATCTATATCGATCTTCCCAAGCCCATCATCATCCTCCTTTAATGGTACTTCGATATCAGCTGTCGGTTTCAAATCCCTCTCAATTAACTCTTTACAAATCAACCTTGAATTAGGATGATCCATGGAGATGCCCAGATTTTTATTAAAAATAAATTGATCGATAATTTTCTCTTATAGCTCTAAATCGACTATAATAGTTTCAAAACGTATGTTTGGATTGACCGATGTAGGTGAAGAAAACAGTGGTCCCGGTAATGACAAGCTTGGATTTTCTGTGGCAGAAGATTGAAAAGTATCTAACGGATTAGATAAATTTGCAACGTGGATAGAAGAAGAGTCAAACACCCTACCCTCCTTCTGATCCACTAGCTGGTTTTCCATGTGTTGATTAACTAGATCATGGGCTGGAGTAACCATCAATATGGTAAGGCCGAGTTCTAAAGAATGAGAAGAAAAAAACCCACCCCCACTCGGGTCATGGGCAGGAATTCTCATCAAAATGGTAGAGTCGATAACCGTAGATAACACTCTCCCCATCTGGCCCATATTACGACCTGAAACCTTAACAAAAGTTTTTTACGTACCGTAATCCATGGAATATTTACCTCTTCATTACTGGGAGAGTTTTTATCCATCTGGTTAACCCTTAGCTGAATTTCAGACACTCGTTTCCAAAATTTCTTCAAATTTCTTATCGTCGAATTCGAATCGGTAAATCTAAATTAAAAATGAATTATTCTCTGGCGATAATTTCGAGCTGGATGAAACCGAGGCCTGAGAATCCACCGTAATATCTTTTATTGGAAGGAGAGAATCAGTGGACTCGTTCTCCTCTCTTGACACCACCTTTGACTTGAACTTCGGTAACTTCTGTTGAACATGATGCTTGTTTTGCTGTAATTGTGATTGATCTTTAAGCCATTCGATGCTTAACCAGATGCCATTAAAATTAATTGCAGCTGAGATTTTAATAAGATCAGCCTTGACTTTAACTAAACAACAATTAATCTTACTAAGAGATAGTGTAGCATTATGTAAATCAACGACCTTTCCCCATGGGGAACAAATGTTCTGAAAAGTTTTTAAACTCCAGAGATGGAAAGGCAAACTGCGAATACCAATCCAATGCATAATTTCCGAGTTGACAACTTGCTTAACTAGAGCATCATCTCTTGTCCAATGATGAAGAATCAAAATTGATTTGCCTATTTTAATCTTTCTGTGATTTTGCATTGAAGAAAGCCAATTTGCCACTGATGCTACATAATCTAAGATTACACGACCAATTGAATTGTTTCATGATACCATTGGAAATCCTATGCCAGCCTGTATTCGAATTCAACACCTTCACAACAATACCAAAATCTTCTACTGTCTGCATATTCCAAACTTGATCTTGCACAGGAAGAGTTGGAAACTCATCCTCCTTATGAACAAAGTTTTCCGAATACTTCTTATTCTTAGAAACAGAAGACCAAAAAGAAAACCAAACGGAACCATTATCACCCGATAGTATACAAACAAAACGTTGTCTTGTATCAGATTTCGTATCAAACCTATAAATCTTGAGAAACGTTCCACGCGATTTAGAACACATCTCCATCAATAAGACCTGATGATTGAATCTTCGAATCCACTTTCTTGGGTACTTAGATAATCAACCAATTGCCTCTGTGGTAATCTCACTCACCCAAGCCGGTTCTAGCAGAAAAATCCTGTTTGAAAAATCTTTGTATCTTTCTAAAACTTTGAGATCTATGGATTTACCCTTTGAAACCCAAGAAAGATCAAAAGATTTTGATTTCAGTAAAATCTGAAACGAAGTTAACATATTGAAAAAGAAAATAAAAACGCGATAAAACAAAATCTACTACCCAATAAATCCCGACCCAAGGGGAAGGATCAAAGATCCATCCTTGGATGGCGGAGAAGTTCATAATAGCACATTTCTATAAAGATTTAATTGATAGACGCATTATTGTGTCTAATATGTCTCTATTGTGTATATTGTTAGTACCCATTTTTGTACTTATTATGGGTTTTGATGTGTTTGTAGGTATTTTTGGGAAATAAACATTTTTGGAAAAATCGGCTCGAAAAATTATGCGGAGCACCCCTGGAGGATATTTGTTATTCGGACTCTCAGTTTGGATAAGGGGCACCTCAGTTGGGCACCTGTTATTCGCACCCCCAGTTTGGTTAGGTGGACACTCTTCTTCTTCACGGTTTGAGAAAATTTTGGCGGGAAAATGTTGTTTGAAATTCCGGTTACATGCAGACTTCTCGGGTCCTCTAAAATCAACTATAATTCCTTGATAATCTATTTTTATATTCGTTATGTTGGTTTGATTCTAATAATTTTTCATATAAAATTATTATTATATCTATATAAATGTTATAATTAAGATTAAACGTAAGAAAATATAGGAAAAATGAATATTTTTTTTGAGTGAAACTATACGAAATCTTTTCATTTTAACAAAATTAACATGCAAAAGACAAATATTCGGGTACCCGATACCCGACGGGTAATACCCGTTAGGACCTGAAATCTTATCGGTTCCTAACGGGTCTACCCGTCGGGTAGTGATTTTGCTAATGGGTCTAATCTTAGGACCCGGACCCGATATATTCGGGTCTGGTCCGGTTCCGGGTAATCGGGTACCCGTTGGCAGCCCTAGTGGTGGTGGAGCGATGGAGATGGATGGTTCGCTGCTAATTAGAAATGAAGAAGAAGAAGAAGGGGAAGTACGTAGATGTGGGGAGGGTGAATCTGGGATTAATAATTCATTCTATAACCGGAGGGATATTATTATTGGTGTCGAGGGTAGTTGTGAAGGTCAGTCAAGAGTAAGGGTAATTATATAATTACCACTCCAAGAACTCTATCTGTAGTTAGATTCACGGATTCAATTCTGTAAACGTTCTAACAACAAGAGAGAGAGATATAACTCTAGGCACTTTCCTTGATTAAGTTTTTACTCTCGGAGTTGTGTTGAGTTTGTCTATCCAGATTGTCTAAGAAAAAGTTGGTGGTGTATCTTGGCACCCCCTGCGTTTTCAAGAACCATCAAAAGTCAAAAACCATATTTGTTTCCATTCTAAATACACCCTAACTTAACATACTTTAAAACGACACTAATCTAGCTCCTAGTTAGCAATTCGGGATACAGAGGGGATTTCGGGACGGCATACGTACGGGAATTATACGGATTCGGGTAAATCGGATTCGGCCAAAAATCCGGTCAACGGTTCGTTGTTCGACAGTAGTTCAGAACGGCATACGTACGTGTATAATTCGTTTCTCAGATAGGAATTCAGTTTAAAAATTTCGGCATGCATTAAATAATAAAATGATAGAATTCCAGGTGGTGGTATTATGATTTTGTAGTTTAAATCATATATATACTAAATACTCCCTTCGTCCCACTATTAAGTAATCTACTTTATAACTAACTTCCAATATTAGCACCATACGATTGGTCTGGTGGTTCAGGCCCGGAAGCGAATTACCAACTAGGATCTAGCATTTTAACACATCCTCGGTCATATTTTTTTGTACTTGGGAAGCGAATTACTAACTAATTCTAGCTTTTTAAAAGAAAAAGAAAAAGTTGCAGAAAAAAACAAAAACTTTAAAGAGAGACCAAAACAAGAGGAACAACCTCTGTCCACCGCCACTGTAATCAATTCAGAATGATTATCAGCAAGAGCAGACCAGCTCTTCAACTCCCCAAAAAAAACTCATCAAAACTCTACACAACCCCTAAACCGTCTTTTAATATGTTCTCATTTATTACATGTTGGTTTGAGATTGAGATAGCTAGAGTGCTAATGCTATGATCATCAATTGGGAGAAGAACCCAAAAGAAGAAATAAACGTCTATCCTTGTCGTTTTTTTTTTTTTTTTTTTTTTTCCAAATAAAAATCAAATCCCATTTAAATCTTCAATCTACATCAATCAAGTATTTTCCTCTTGCCCACCAAAATTCCAGGGAAATAAGAGTGCTATCTTCCTATTCTCATCATCATGCCCCGGACTTTCTCTCTTTTTCATCTTGAAAATTGTTCAGCTCAATTAATATATCAATAGTTAATATATTTACTCAGCAAACCATCTATCTCAGCTGTCAAAACTATCAATAGTTAACACCCATAAATTTTTTGTGTTGTGGTTTTCAAATGTACACACAGTAAATGAAGCCGTGGAGGTGAACATTACTGTTGGTGAGAAAAGTCTCACAATGGGCGTTGGCGATCCTATTTTGCACGCCGGTTTTGGAATTTGTTAGGCTCTCTATGGACTTCAACATCATCAAGCTTTGCTACTTAAAAACAATTGTGCCTCAAGGCCCTAAACCAAATATATACAGATAGAATGCATACAAGCAAGAAAGAATCAATTGGACAAAATAAAAGGGATGATGAGCAACAAATCATCATAACACCATGCATGCATGGTGTGCGTTGGAAAATTCCAAAAAGCTTACAAATATACCCATCAAAAGATAAGTTTCAACCCCTAGCCTTCGATAACATTTCTCTATAAAAATACCACTACTCATCCATCCACTTCTCTGTACTCGTACACCACCAACACCCAAAATCTCTCTTCATCTGCAGAACCTTTTTCTCTCTTTTCTGTCGCCACTTCCACTGAAGCAAAACAAAACCCAAATATGGAAGAAGCAATGAGACGTCTAAATGGTTACACATACTCATCGGAAGCCGACATCAAACTTGAACCCTTTTTTACAACTGCAACAACAACCACGGAAATCCAAACCCAAACCCCAAAAAAAAAAAACAACAAAAGAACCTTAAAAGGTACTACTACTGGTAATGGTAGTGGAGGTGTTACACCTGCTGGTTGTCGATATAGAGGTGTTCGGCGTCGACCATGGGGACGTTATGCAGCTGAAATTCGTGACCCACAATCAAAAGAACGACGTTGGCTAGGTACATTTGATACTGCTGAAGAAGCTGCCTGTGCTTATGATAATGCTGCTAGAGTTATGCGTGGCTCTAAAGCTAGAACTAACTTTGTTTACCCAGCTAATTCACCTCCTTCATCCCCTCTTTCCCATCATCATCACCACCAAAGTCTTCCTCCGTTACAGTTTTTATCCTCAAAACAATCTTCACCATTTCCTGTTCATCACCATAAATCATCCTATCCAACTTTCTCTGAATGGACTAGTAGCAATAAACCTTCCCTGCGTGTCATTAATGGTTATGCCGTGAACCTTAAAGAGAGTAGTGCTTGTGATAACTCAAACTCATCTGTGCAGTTGAATACTTGTTTTCTCGATTTTCTTGGTTCAACCTCTACTGCTCCTACTCCTACTCATGAATATCATCCAATTCCATACTTCAAGAGCAGCACTTGTGCTGGATATAACTTTCTTCCAAACCCTAGTTCTGCTTCAACAGCATGTGCTGATGACTTTAAGGGTTCTTGTGTGAATCTTACAGTGGATAATTATGAAAGTTATGCTGAACAGTCTGAACCAGCAAGTCCAGTTAATGGTTTGGATTTCTTCCAAACTGAATCATCTGATTCTGGTTTATTGGAAGAAATAATCCATGGGTACTTTCCGAAATCTATTTCTACTCCCACTATTTCTGCTGCTAGGTTTAACTCTCCATCCTCTTCCTCCTCACCTCCATTAAAAACTTTTAAACAAACTACTGATGATTTTGAACGTCAAGTGAATAAAATGGAGACTGAAATGTCATATGCTCATCATCATGTACCATCATCAACTTTAAATGAGATGATGAAATCAATGGATAATGAGGATTTTAGTTATCGTCGTCAACAACTACAACAGCAGAAGTATGAAGGGGTTGGTTTATATTCTCATCAAAATATTGAGCCAAAGTTTCAAGTTCCATTGCATAATGGTTGTCCTGCAGTTGGTCCTTGCGGCGAGGAACTAATGTTTGAACAGTACCCTGAATTGCTTGACATGTTTGCTGCCAAGTTGCAGAATGCTTGAACTGATCATGTCTGTGTCCCTCTCTCTAATCCATCTAATTACAACTAGTATTTTGATTAATCTTAATTACCATATGTTTCAAGTAGCTAGGTTATGTTACTACTACTACTACTATTTTGTGTTTATTGGGGTTGTAACTTAGCTTGATCTTTCTCTCGTTTGTAAGCTTACTTCTTCAGTTGTAATATCGAATACTTAACTGTTGGAAGTAACTTAAATAGTCGTATTACAGTATTATTAGGCCAAAATCTTGAGAGTATGTTTATCTTCTAAGCAGTACTCTGGAATTATTAGACAGTGGCACCAAAGTTAGCTGTTAGTTTTATCAACATTTTTCAGCAAAAAACAATGATCATAATTAAAAAAAAACAACCCTAAAAACGGAGCCGCCGGGTAATGTAAGTTATTAACGGTATGAGATGGCATATGGGTCCACCAGAAAGAGAGATCGAGAGAGATCTAGGAAGAGGGAGTGGGGGGCCGGTATAGCAAAGGAAAGGGAAACATACAAGAGAATAGAGCGAAGAACGAAAAAGCATGATATTGCTAGCTAACTCCTTTTTCTCTCCTCAAGTAGTACGAAATCTGCACATTTCTGAAGAATGTTGTATAGGTATTGTCTCCAGCTATTTTATTTACTACACGCGGAATTCAAAATAGGAAACACAATACTGCTAACTAGCTAGCTTTTTTTTAATGCAGTTGACTTCTCAGTGCAACAAAAGATAATCAGACTTTTCACATAAAAAAATAATTCTTTCTTACTAAAGAATGTTATGCTTTTCCAATGTTTATACTTAATGACAAGAATAAACAAAAAGTAGTATTGTGTTTCTTTGAATTAAGCAAATTATACTTGTCTTAAGCAAATTAACATTCTTAATGACAAGTATAAACAAAAAAAGTAGTAGTAAGAAAAGATAACCAGACTTTTCAAATGACAAGTATAAGAATGTTTTTTGTTTTTGAACTACATAATACTATCATTAAGCAAAAGAATTAAGATTTAAAGTCATTATTAGTTCAACCAGTATTTATTTTACACCAAGTTCTCAACAGTTCCAGATATGGGGGAACTTAGCTAATTGCCTGCCTCTTGTTAAGCTCTCTTTTTCGTTGAAAGAGAGTGAAAAGGTTATTCTATAGTTGAAACTTGAATATCCTGGTTTGTGGTTCCGCTGGGATTTATTTATGTCTTAGCTACCGCAAAGGGAAATGAGATATTTTGTCGATCAATTTTGTGTTTGGTCCATTTTCAGGTCCGTTTTTCTGGACTTTGGAAAGTTATGAATATTCCTTCTTCCTTGGCTGTTTTCTCTCTCTTTTATTTACTGTATCATTTAAATACAGGAGACATATCTTTACTGTATGCTCAGTAATTTCTCTTCCTTTCATGATCGATCCAACTTATTACCCACGCTAATTAATTACTGCCACATGGTCAGTTTTCTATTCTCTGTGTTCAGATTTAAACACAATCTGACCTTTTCATTTAATGCATGGTTGCACTCTGTAGTGCCCTTTTCAGGGGTTTGGTTTCTTTAGTGTCCTGTGGTTACGAACAAAAGTCATCAACTAATTATAGAGCCTTTTACCGGTCTCACACATTTGCAAACTGTGTCAAGTCAAGTGTCAACGAGAAAAAGCTTAACAAAGTACCTGAATGCCAATGTAAAGCTGGCAATCACCCAGGCACATTATGTTCTACGTATTCGATGTTCCTAGTTAGCTCAATGTCACCCAAGTTAGCAATTCAATCTTCCCGAAGAACTCGCGTAAATGTAAAATTTGGTCCACTAAGTGTGACTTGAGAGCTAATTCGAAACGGCAATAATAATACGTCTAACTAGTTTTAGATACTTGAATAACGCATTGGAATTGCAATTTGAAAATTGCAAATCAAGCATATCTGTTTCCGTGCACTAAACTAAAATCTGGCAGGAGAAAAGCGAGAGACTTAATCCCTTTGTACAGTATATCTGTACCACCAACTAGTTGCTCAAAATGTAATCCTAACATTAAAAATGAACAAAGAAAGCAATGCAGAGCCATAAGAAACCTTATAACTCTCTTCTCTTCTCTTCTCTTCTATTCATTTAATTTTCTTTTAACTAATCTGCAATATTTTATTACTCCATGTAAAAAGATCAGAGAGCGTACAAGATACGATGATTTTACCTCTATGTTTATCTTTTAGGCTTCTTCACATAAGTTCCTGAGCTAAGCGAAACCAGGTTACCAGGCTCTTGACATAACTCTGATGAGGAGTCATCTTCATAATTAGACGACGGTCTGTAGGTGAGCTTAGTAGTGAAACACTGCTCAGCTTTCCAACCCATTCATCTTTTGGGTCGTAAAGAACAAAACCGTCATAGACTCGTACGTATACATTAGAGTTCCCCCATTTTTAAGTGACATCAGGCATACAGTGAAGATAATTAGTGATTGGTTTTTGAGTAGTGGTGAATAGTTTATTCCAAGATTCCCACACTCCATAATCCTGCATTACCCATACTTCTGCTTGGACCAGCTTTTTGTCGACTAAAACTAAACTTAGGCAGTCTCCCAGTACACCCAAGTTCGTACACAATTCCGTGTTGCTTTCTGGGTGTATAATACTTTTTTCTGGTAGAGGTGCATCCATGAATTTCTCATCATTACTAATGTCAAAAGAGACTATAATTGGAGGCATCGCGCAAAACACCTTGAAATGTTAAACTAGGTGGAAACTGCTCATGTCTAGTGCAAGAGTCGCATGAAGAGCATTGCACCATAGTCTAAAGATCAAAGAGGCTTGCAAAGTGAATATCTGCTCATGTGTAGTCCAAGAGTCGCGCATCCCATATTCGTCAATTCTTTGAGTCGGAAGCTGCTCCTGCAAAACCACATAAATTCTTTTGCTAAGCTTCATTTAAAACTAAATCCTTGTATCTATCAGAATCTTA
Organism: Papaver atlanticum; assembly: GCA_023531105.1. Taxonomy (NCBI): domain Eukaryota; kingdom Viridiplantae; phylum Streptophyta; class Magnoliopsida; order Ranunculales; family Papaveraceae; genus Papaver; species Papaver atlanticum. The sequence continues at coordinate 1,009,288 of JAJJMB010001367.1, forward strand.
TCACTTTCAAAATACTATATCAGCTAAAAGAATGGAACTTCGATTACTTGGTATTACATAAAATTGTTTAGTCCTTAATCATGCATCACCCATACATCAAATAGGACACATTTCACAACAATAGCTAAACATAGGCATCCTTTCAACACCCTACATCTTTATCCAGTTCCTCTCAACCTTCTAGAGGCCATAGCTACTTCACGAAACAACATACTACAAGCAGCGAGAGGTATTAAGTCTACACAGGGAACTCCAAAAACTGATTTAATATAGAAAGTTCAGGTTGCTTCTCAAGTAAACACAATTCAAGATCAAAAGGTACACTGAAATGTACAATCATTAACTAAAAATACTTCTTAGACGAAAATTTAAGTTTCACATCCTAATTGGATCAAACATTCAATTGAGTTGAGAAAAGAGACATCCAAATCACGCAAGTTTCTTCCTATAATACCTAAACAAAACATTCGGATTCCACAATATATAAGTAGCACCAAAAGGTATTAGGCTATACATGGAGTTGACAGAAACAGAATCATTATAGAAAGTCCAAGCTTTACTGGTCAAGAAAGGTGTCCATACATGATCAGTAGATGCATATCAGTTTTTTTGTTGCTTTTCCATAGTCCAACTTCTAGTTAAAATGTGTTGGAATATTAGTAATTTGTAATGCCTAGATTAGTCTACAGTTGTCTAGAGATAACTAGAGAGTCTGTTAAGTCAGTAAGGTCGGTTCATGTAGTGTGAAAACATGAAAAGAAAAACTAGTTGGTTAAGTAAAAGATAGAGAACGAATTCTCTAGAGTCTGTAAAGGTCAGTGAAAAAGATTAGTCAAACAGTGCTATCTAGAAAAGTCTAGGGAGAGTCCTAGTCGGTAATTACAACCTATATAAGGCAGTGAGTCTCATCTGTAACAACTTGAGCAAGTACAAATGAAAAGAGAGTTTACAAAGTATTAAAAAAATTTGCTCCACCACTAAAAGAAAGCTAGGAGCTCTGTGTGAGCAATTCTAAACACTATGCTCATATATCTCTAAAAGTTGTTCAATCAAATATGAGGATTCAGACATCTAAAATCCTACAAAATGCATAATTCACCTATCAATTTCATCTTATATAGGTTTTGCATAGGACTTTAGCTAACCCAAGCAGTAGCCAAAGATGAGACGGAGGGCCAGAACACAAAGTGAAAGGATAATGAGAAAAAGCATTTTAATCATATCTACAATATGAACGATATGAGGTCACAATACTAGAAAGTACTAGAAATGACAGTGCTTTGATGTTCAGCATTGTTATCAAAGTACTAGAAATGACATTCGATTCAAAGTTCTCATTAAATTGCAATAAAGAGACAGTAACTAATATAAAAGAAGTTGCCCTGCTGGAAGGATTTCCAGACTAAAAATCAATAACATTCCTTGGGAAGACGTATTGCTCGCTAGGGAGTTGCTAGTTTCAGATATATATACATATAAGCATCCATAGCTCTGGATATGCTGACGCGCACCTGACATGTTCCTCTAAGTAATGCTATTTTGGAGGATGAAAGACGGAAAATATTCTTATAACACATGCTAGTTCCATATAATTTGGGCGGCAAGTGATCAGTATACATGGGCCACATGCAACTGGTCTACAGGAAACCTCGACGATTAACCATTTTCTTTGCATTTACCAAGACATCTTTTTCAAACTAATGGGACTTCAACTGATAGCAATAGCTAGTGTTCAACAACCTCAGATACCAGCAGCCATTGTATGATTTCCGAAAATGATTACAAAATCAAGTGATGAATATGCCCTAGCAACAAGAGCATGGCAGGCCAAGCAGATTCTTAGCTTGCATCATACATGCAATATATCATATTCTCTTCTCAATATATCTGTCGCTGTCAATACTGATGATATCTGATCATTCTGTATGTGTTCATCAATTCTAGTACCTGGTTTATTTAAGTCAAATTAAAGGAGCACCACTTTCTTATAGTAAAAGATTGCACTATTCAATTTAAAATCAAAACAGTTCCATAATTAACCAAATGAGATACTCGAAGCCAAATCAAACAGATATCACAAATCGCAAGATGGAAAAAAAGTAATACAACATCATATGAAAACTACAGTACAAATTCTACTTAAATATAGTAAGTACAGATCCCCTAATTGTAACAATCAAAATGATAATAAAGTGCATAAGACATGATCATTCTACCTTGATTTTTATCTCCTTGCTAGACTTCTCCATGTTTAAGTTTGTAGCCGTTTCCTCCATATAAGTACCAGATTTAAGCAGGACTAGGCTTTCCACATGACTCTCTTCATTCACCAGTATCACAGAAGTAACTCTTTAACTCTTCGATTTATTTATTTGGTCATATAAAACTAAATCTCTAGTCTTTATTAGAACCCCACCATTTTCAAAATGACCATACCGGCTTAAGGAATGTAAGCCCAAATATTGGTACTTCATTAGGAATGGTAAGTTGTTTGGCCCAAGATACTCTTCCTCCATACCCATACATCAAACTGGACGTGTTCCACAACAACAACGAAGCATAGTTATCAAATGCTTATCAAATACTTCCCAATCTTTGAGAGGCACCGCAGTTACCTCTGGAAAATGCATAGTTACTAAGCATGAGTCTAGGGTTCTCGTTGATTTGATAGGTACAAATTATCCATTCCAGCTATCTAGCGGGAGATAGAGAGACTAGGGATAATAAAGTGGTTTTTCCATCATATGAGTTACACCATAGACGTAAGATACTTAAGATACATTTCCATTATAAATTGCTAAGAAATCAAACAATATGCATCTATAAATACTGACTTCATTCCATTTAAAAAAGGTTCAAGGGTCAGAAAAGAACACAACTAACAAAAATAAAAACACTTTTCTATTTCAAGACCCAAGTTTCAAATCAAGTTCTTCAATCCAAGATTTCTATGATTAGAAACTGTTATAGTGAGAGAATTACAGCCCAAATCAAGACACAAAAAGACTTAACAACTACCATCGAATTAGTCTATAAATAAGTTTAGCCGAGGAAAAAAAAAAGTCTATAAATAAGTTCCCTATACAATGTTGCTTTGACTTGTCAGTTAGCGCACATTTCATCTTGACTGGTTAGAACTATTTTAGATAAGCCCTAAAAATGTTAATAATACACAAACAAAACCACTGATTTAAGTAATGCTGAATAACGCAGAACAATAACAACAAATCAAATCATAAATGAAAAGAGAGATTAGGGGGTTATATGAGGGCTTACCCGTTTAAGATGATCCGAACGAGTCTTACAACAATTAAGCTGAAGTTCAAACTGAGCATCGCAAATCCACTGTCTTTTCAACCAAAAAATACTTGTTTGTTCTGTAATTCATGTGGAGATACTTTTATAACCTGATATTGATTCTTAATTCTCATTTCAAATTGTTCTCTTGATTTTTCATCAATATTTGGTGATCTGTTTACTGCATATACTTTTCTTCTTTCAGGCAATCTAATCAAAGAAGATGAAGAATCAAGACCTGGTGGTGATGATGATGATGATGAGAGTGCCTGAGTTTTTAAGATAAGCTTTTGAGATTGAGTTCATGATGATGATGATTTACTAAGAGATCTTTGAAATATAAAGAGATTCATTAGGGTTTTTGATTAATTTTTTGCTGTCATTTTTAGATTCAGGGTTTAAGAAATTGGGATCTTATTACTACTCTCTGAAAAAGACCAAGTAGGTATCCGAAATCTAAGTTAAAGCAAAAGTCAAAGTCAAATTCAACATCAGTAATTTAGGTGGCTACGGCCAAATAGATTTTGGGTTGAGCTGTAGGCTGGGACCGCTGGGTTGCACGGACGTTGCATTTTCGAGCCGTGTCCTAGTCCAACTCGTGTCGAACACGGGATGCGCGTGGGACGTTGATATGACGCGTGTCCGACGCACCAATGTGCGCGTCCCGCGCGCATTTGGTTTGAACGCACTGATGATTCGGGTTTGAAGCGTTTTTTTTTTTTTTTTTCATTTTCATGTAAACTTCTTCCTTTATTTTTACTATTATTAACTAAATGAGGAAAGACAAACATTGAGATCAATCATTTAGGTCTTTATTAGGGTTTTGTAATTGGAAATGACATCACGTATACCCTTGGTTGGGCATGTGTAGTTCTAAGAATGCATTTTGATTGTGCCATGTGTTTAATAGTGATTAATTGCTTGACCTTCGGCGTGTATAAACCAACCATCTCTTATTTTCATTTGAAATTTATACACATGTAGCATCATTTTCTAATTTTTAGGATCGAAACACTTGACATTGCTGTATAAATACATGATTGTATACATAAATAATATATAAATAAAATATGTATATACGTGTCCGCGTCCTAGTATTTTGAAAATTTTGTAGTGTCCGCATCGTGTCGTGTCCGCGTCTACGCGTCCGCGTCTGTGCAACCCAGGTTGCAGGTCGATCGGTTTGGGTTTCACCAAAACCCACCTACCTACCCGCTAATACCTCGGTTTTATAATTTAGAACCAAAACCGCCTGACCTATTTTCGGTTCGGGTTTAAACCCGTCCACTATGGGTCGGTCGGTTTTAGGTTTAAGCCCACGTTAACCCGGTTTACCTGTAATGTCTATATTTCAGCATTTTCTGCCAGTTTTTCACCTGTAATATGTCTATATTTATACTTGCCATATATATTCAATGATCATTCGTATACTCATATACATGTTTTAAAGTTTAAACATTCTTCTTTAAATTTTAATTACTTAAACAAGCCAAACACAATCATAAGTCTTCAAAGTTCAATACTAACAACAGTACTTCCAATAAAAACAAGTTAAACAATCAACACTATCGGTCTTTACGGGCGGGTTCGGTCGATTTTAGCATCAAACCATAAACCAATCCATCTACATCGGGTTTTTAGATTCATAATCATACACCAACCTATTACGGGAGGGCTTGGTTTAAAAACCCACAGTTTCGTCGAGTGAGGGCTGGTTAAGTTTGATGGGTCGGTTCTTGTGCACCTCTAGTTTTGGGGATGCAATTGGATTATAGTGGCCAAAATGTGGATATATGGGAACCTCATCGATATATAAGTTTAAAAATACCCCCGACAAATTTAACTCATTACCTATATACCCCTTTTAATTAATTATAATCTGATTAAAGAAAAAAACCTAAAGCTAAAAGAAACACAGTTGTATACCCTCTTCCATCTTCGTCTCTTCTTCTTTTCTCCTCCTTCTTCTTTTCTTCGTCTGTATCGTTTCGACAGTGATTAATCGACGATTCTAAAAAAAACAACATTGTCGATTAACCCAGATGGAGGAAGTGAAAATCCAGAGATTCAATAAGAAGAAGTGCCCTCAACAGGTGTTGTTGTTGTTGGAACTACAAATGCAGAGATTGAACAACCATAAGTGGCCGGAACAAGTGTTGATGTTGTTGCAGAAACAAATGCAGAGATTGAACAAGAAGAAGCTGAAGGAAGTGTTGATGTTATTGAAAAGGGTAAATGAATAGTTGTAGAAAAAAAGAAGTATCCCCCCAATCCGATTGCAAGACAAGTGATTGACAATATGAAGTTGATGCCACCCAAGAACAATGGGCAGTCTTGAGGTGTGCCATATAATCAATCCATGCTGATTGGTAATAAATCTTCATGGGCTACAAGAGTTTGTGCTACAAAGATAATAAAACTTACACTAAGATGTAAATGTAATTCTATTAATTAGTTTATGTCTTGTTTTATTGAAACATCAACATGTGTATGCTTGTTTTAGTATCCCGACAAAGCTGTGCCAAAACTGAAGCACCAACAAACGAAGTTTTGGCCGTTGGGTGGAGAGCACGAAGATGTTGTAGCCTTGGTAAAAGTTTTGGGGTTATGGCCTGGCATCGAGTCCTTGCAGAAGACTTATAATGTGGTTACCGTATGTGGATTTAGGGAAAGATTTTGGGCCGAAATCATGAATTTTCAACTATCGTTCGGCAAGATGACTATAACTCCGGATGATGCAAAGGAAATTACCGGTCTTGCCTTGGAGGGAAAAGTTGTTTCTAAGGGTTTCAACAATTCTATTTCTTTTGAAGACCTTTATGTCTTGGTGAAAGACTGTCTTGGACGGAGCAAAGATGAATCCGAAGAAAAGTTTGAGATTGGTGTTGGAGCATTGCCTAGAGCTAAAAGGGAATTCAAAGAATCAGGTGAACGCCGTGACATGGTGAACCATGCAAGGAAGATCAACTTGGTTCGTTTGAGGGACAAGTTTGAAAAATCGGATGTCAAGGCTAGAAATGAAGTGGTGGTGATGGACGAAGTAAGAGCAAGACACACAGCCATTGCTTACTTGTTGCACTCTCTTGGGACCGTCTATTTTCCCAATTTCTCGAGAAATAAGGTCAATGCTTGTTATTTGCAGCTGTTGAAGACTCTCAGTCTTGACCCGAACACAAACTAGGTGTTGAGATACCCGTGGGGCGCACCGCAGTCTTTTCTTACTTGAAGGAAAATATTTGCAAAGCTACTAGGCGTGACCAAACACAAATTCCCATGAATGTTGGTCTTCTCCAGGTATTTTACGGTTTCCATATTCAAATATTTGTTTTAGGTATGTGTAATGTCCTATTTCTTAATCGTTTTGTTTCGCACTTATGGGTTTATGACCATTTCTAAAAGTTTAGGCCAACTCGGGATAGTATTTGGTTACTCGAGAAACCTAATGGAAGAAGGTACCCATTTTCAAGTACCCAACATAAGGATAAAAAGAAAGAAATGGTCAAAATGGGGAAAATGTTGGATGCTTTGACAGTCGAAGATGTTGTTTTTGATCCATATCTGCGAGTTGATGAAAACGTAGAAGAAAAATTTGGTGATAGAGAATTTTATGAAGTGTCAACCTACTATAAACCTTTGCTTCATCCAACCGGGTTTGTCATATTAAATCCTCGTATAACGCTCCGTCAACTTGTCTAAAAAGTAGTACCCGAGAACTCTTATTTTAGAATGAGCAAAGCCCACTCTCTTTTTACTGCCAAGGATGTGAGATTGACCTATGAACTATCAACATCCGTAGATCATTGGAATTCTCGAGAAGATGCCGAATACCAAATACGTAGAAGACTTCTTGAAGCTTTCCATGGAACTTCCGAAACGGGTAAGGATTACATGGAATGGTATAAACAGTGGTCTCATCCTTATATGGAGAATATTGACCTCGAAGCTAGGAAACATGAAAATGAAAGAGAGAATTCCACGTCAAAGAATGGTGAAAGTTGTTTCGAGGAGATGGTGGTACGTATACTATTTACTTTTTTGTTTGTGTATGTTTTTTTTTTACATCATATAAGAAGAACTAGAGTTCGTGCATACAATGTACAAATCAATAGAACGAGTTCAGTGGTTGGTCGGGGACATGAGCCGTAGCATTAAGAGGAATGAGATGTTAACGGTCCCTCAAAAAAAAAAAACACTCCGGGATCGAGTTAAATTCCTAATAGACCCTCACAAAAGTCATTTATTTACTAATGAAGATGGCCAACCAAGGATTAGGAAGAAAGGTAGGTCTCCTTCTTCTAGCGAGGAACCGGATATCCCCTCAGATGAGCATGTTCCTTTAGACATCGTTATGGAAAGGCAAGGAAAATGAGCAAGTGATGTTGGTCGAGGTGGTGGATGTAAAGACCCTCAAGCTCGTCAACGCTATTTAACTGGTCTAGCGATAGTCAAGTGACGAATTAACTGATAATAACTCGATTAGTTTAACACGAACATTAGTTAATAGAAATTAATCAAACAACGATTTAGATACGAAACTAGTACCCTTGGATAGATCTCGAAAAGCTATGCGGAATGGACTACTCGAACGTGTCAATCGGATATCAGACGAATAAGTAATCATCAGATACGTATGAAGGGCAAAATAGTATTTTTGCATCAAAGCCGACCTGGGCTGCCCTTATCAAAGCGAGTGGGTGTAGTAGTATTTCTCGTTGGTCTTATCTACACCTAATCGAGAAGAGTTGCTCATTTCTTTCTTTCTTCTTCTTCTTCTTTCTTCTTCCTTCTTCTCTTCTCCGTTTACTCTGTTCTTCAGCCGAGTGATGGTTGAGAAAGATAAATCAGTGATTGAGAGATGATTAAAGAGGAGGTGGGTTTTGCAGTGACTGTTGGTGGTGGTGTTGATTGGGGTAAATGATTCAGAGTTGATGAAAAGAGTTTCTGAATTCATTGAAGATACGATTTGAGACGATTAAGGAGAAATTGATGATTGGGTTGTGAATAGCCCGAGGTAAAGAAGAAGTTTATGATGTTAATTTGAGGATTCAGTTAGTAAGAATAACTTTAATTGGGAATTGAGAAATTAGGGTTTCTGTTCTTTCCCAAAACAGAAATTAGGTTTTCAGAAGAATTGATTTAGTGATGTAGCTGTTCAGAGGGTGCTGATGATTGGGTAAGTCTATAAACAATCTTAATTTTAGGATTTTGATTTGAACCGTTTAATTATTGAATTTATGAATAAGAATTGAGATTGGATAAGTTTAAGTGAGCCAATGGAGGTTCTGGTTGTGTGTGATTGGATTAGATGAATGTTAGGATGTTACAGAGATGATGAAGGTGGTGACTGTGAAGAGAATATGTTTAAAGTTAGGACTGAATTGTTATTGCAGATGGAACAAGCTTGATATGGGTGAACTTGAGTTACAGGATTGTTTACTTAAGAAGTATAAGAGTGACTGGTGTTGGTAGTATCTGTACAGAGGTTGTGGAACTGAATTGACCGTGTAATGGAATTTCAGGTGGTTGTATTGAGATGTAGTTGAAGTTAAATTGACTGGTAGAGACTCAGTTGGGTTATATAGGGTTGCTTGAGTTGAAGCATGGTTGTTAGTGATATCTTGAGTAAATGAAATGCAGATGATAAGATTGTAGTATTGCTGATTGTTGTAGAACTGGAATGGAGTTACAGTTCAAGGGATGTTGTTAGTATTGTGTGTTCAAGGTGGCTGTGTGTTCAAGATGAGATGTTGAATCTCAGATGTGGAAGGTGAATCAAATAATGGTGGTTTGAGTCTTAATAGGGGTTGAGCTGAATGCAAGTTGGACTTGGTAGTACATGTGAAGAATTGTGTTATAGTTACTGGTGCAGGCAGTGTGTGTACAGGATATGGAATTGATTAGTTGCAAAATAAAGTTGAGTTGGTATTGCAGTTGAAGTGAATGACATTGTATTACTGAGAATGGTGATTGTAGAGTTGTAGATAATGATTCCTTTGAAAGCTTGCAGCTACTGCAATTGCAGGTAGGCTTAATTTACAATTGTGTTGAATTATAGAATTTTGTTAGAATGAATAGATCGAATTTGGATTATAGTTAAGAGTTTTGGTGTTGCACAATGAATGTGCAGTAGTGTTCTTTGGCCTGAGCAATGGCTCTGGCCTGTGCAAGAGTTTTGGCCTTGTGCCATTCAGCCTAGTCAGGTATCTGACTCTAGCTGACTTAGTCCATCTGACTGAGTCGAATCAGTTTGACTCACTTAGTCACTAGACATGAGTCAATGACCAGTTGACTCGTTTGACCCTGGACTTTGATTAGACGTTGACCGTTACTTAACCTCTTTGACCGTTAGTTGACCGAAAGGACTGGGCCTTAGCTAACAGACCGGTTTGATGGACATGGACTTAGAACCATTAGATAGACTTGTATGATTCTTGTATGAGCCATTTTGGCTAGATTCTTAAAGTTCTCGTGTGATTAACAGTTAGTTATTAACAACGACCGATTCAAAGGATGAACCAGTGGATCGTGGATCTCGAGGTAGGCGTGGCTTGTCATCAAAAGAAGTGGGAATTTATATTTATCTCTTTTGTGATTATTGTTGTTTTTCTTTTACCAAAGTTTATGTTTAGCAAATTCATGCATTGTCTGATTGTGTACTCCATGCATTGTTCTTTTCAAGCTCCGAAAGTATTGTTGATTCTTTTAATCTTTCCATTGCTTGGAAAGGAATTGTAATGCTTTGTTTGTCTTTATGAATTGTTTGGGAAATGAACATTATCAACTGAGGTATATAGAATAAGCTCCTTCATTTTGGTGTGTAAGGAAATGGTCGACACCAACATTGATGTGTAAGGAATTGGTCGACATCAATGCATAATATTGGATGTGTTAGGAATTGGTCGACATCCAATATATTTCATTGTCAATGTATACAATTGGATGTGTAAGGAATTGGTCGACATCCAATAATTCATTGTTTTGAAGAAGGAGTTAGTTCCATATACCATGATTGTTTATTTCTGTGAATTGGTTGTCTTTTAGTGTTTTGGGAAAACATGAATTGTTTTCCAAATCATTCCAATGATTACTTTAAAGTTAAATGTTATTTCTACTGGGAACCCCTTTTAGGGACGATGTGCTCACCCTTTCTCATTTTCAGTTTCAGAGACAGATCAGGGTTGCGCATCGGAAGCTTCGAGGTGTTGAGTCCGTTAGTTGGTTAACTTCAGCTATGTTTATTATGTTGTATATTTCATTTGCAAACCTAATGACTATTGTATATGTATCATTTGAGAGGAGTTCTTGTATATATTTATTTCAGAGCGGGGCTAGTTTTGGGTTAAGTTTGTAGCAGATTTCTTAATTGAATGCTTAAGTTTATGATTTAGATTCTTAGTGCCTCTTTATTTGGTTAATCTCTTGGATTAGTCAGCTGCTAACTTTGGGGGCGCTACAGTGGAGGTAAAAAAGCTCAAACTCAAAGTGGTGTTGGTCAAGGTGGACAAGGTGGTAAATATGGTAAAGCTCAAGTTGGTAAAGGTCGATGAGGTAAAGCTCAAAGTGGTGGAAGTGGTGGAGGTCGAGGTGGTCGTGTGGTAGAGGTGGGAAACCTTAAGTTGCAGAAGATGTGGAAGAGGATGAGGATTCATTGGACTCTAGTGAATGAACTATATTTTCAAAGCAACCATATTTAAGACATTGTCCACTTATTATTTTGTTTGTCTAGTGATGGATTTGGTCGGATAGATTGCTTATATTTTTGTATTCTATGGATATGAAATTAGTATGCATGAATGCATTTGATATTTTCATTTGTTGATTGCAAAATCCACGATTAGGGAAATTTATGGATACTTACGGCTATGACGATGGTCCACAAAACCTAGTCGTTCTCATAATACGGTTAGGATTTCCAGCCGTAAAGCTCTCTTATTTTCTCCAAAAACTACACCCGATAAAATTCCAAGCCGTAAACACCATAACGGCTTGGAAGTCCCAGCCGTTTACGTTACCACGGTTGGGTTTCCAGATGTTTTTCCACTATAAACTTGTTAAATATTTGAGCTTCTGCTTCGGCTATATATCCTAGAAGATTTGTGTTTTACGGATGGGAGAATCCCGACCGAGATGCTCTCTGGATACCCAAAAATTTTGGACCAATAATTACGACTAGATATCCTAGCCGTGTATCCATTTTCGGATGGTTTTTTCAGCCGTTTTTTTGACAGTATCACAGATTTTTTCCAGTTTATTGGCCAAGTCATGTATTTATAAACCTGGCAACCCAAACTATGCATGTACCGGTTTAAGGATAGGTCGTCACAACATAATTCATATTCGTAAGTGCTTGAATTTTTTTGACAAACCATCTTTTTGGCTAGGTTTTGAAAAAAAGATCTGTTGGAAGACTAAATTAGACAATTTAAGAAAGTCATAAAGCCGTTCAATAACTTATTTGTACTACAAATAAGTCCACCTACATATGGCAACCATCCAAAATCAAAAACACAACTTCTACAACTAATAATTTATACAAAAACCTTCACTACACCAAATTCTGGGATTAGCAACACAAATTCGTAACGGCCTACTGGCCTTTACGAAATCCCTTTACAAATGTCCGTTACGAAACTTTTTGTAACAGGCATGATTCGTTACTAATTTTTCAAAATTTCGTAACAGAATCCAGCCGTTACAATTTTTTTTATAGGCGTGCCAGCCACACGCTTCGTCACACCTGGGTCGTAAAACCTAGAATTAGTGCGTGTGCCATTCACACGCGTACAATTGTGTTTCCACCCAAGATGAGTAACACTAGGGATATTTCCTCCCATGCGTGTGCCATTCACATGCGTGATTTTGAGGATATACCCTAGCGAAATCCTGATCGAGTTTTCATTTCTCTTTTTTTCTCTTCTGCTCCGGCCTCTCTTCTCTTCTCATCGCCTCCCCTGAAGAGATTGGGGTTTCAGTCATCTGATAAATCCATCAAAGAGATTAGAGATTATAGTTTGACAACAGTTTCGATCGTAAGTTTTTCATTAATAGTCTGTTCTTTTAAACAGGGTTTTGTATTTTATGGTTTTCTTCATCTGATAAATCGAATACGATTTTTTTTTTAATATATATATTTCGTTTTAGGGTTTTATCTGTTGAAGAACTGAAGAACTTCGAAGGTATTTGTTTCATCATCTGTTAAATCAAATTTTAGGGTCCGAAGGATATATGGTTTAAATATACTAACTGACCTAATCTGATTTTCTGATTTCATTTTAGGGTTTGAAAGATATCAGTGGTGGTAAAGCGTGTCATATCTGTGAAGAGGGTGGTGATAATAGTAATTCTATGGTAAGTAAATTCATTTTTTAGGGCTTTTCTTTTCACTTTATAATCTAGGGTTTCATTTACTGATAAAAATTTCTATAATTTTTGTGTTAATAAAGGTGTAATTCGATAGAGCCATTGGGATTTAAGAATGGGAAACCGATCAACCAGTATTAATGAACTTTCATTACCAAATTACTTGGATTTTCTTCCGGTACTGCCAATCATGCACTTACTCAGGTGAAATTTTACTGCTCATAATCTTCATTTATTGATTTTGTTAAGTTAATTGTAATCGGGTCTTGTTAAATTGGTTCAAGAACTCAGTAATTTGAAATGTTCTATAATATGGAATAGATTGATTGTAATGTAGAGCCAACAACAAGATTGTAATGGTGGTGATGCCTTTGTGCTTGTAATGAGAGTGCATTCCCTGTTTGTTGGCCTTGTTGTGAGTATGAGTGAAGATAGGGGAATAACTCTCATCCTCAGTGCAAGACTTGACACAAGAGAATCTGGGGAATACATGTTTTCTCAATTCCTTTTGCAATGTTTGACATGGTATTTACTATGTGTTTTTTGTTCCATTGGTTTATGTGTGTTTGATCATGTTCTTGTTTTTTGGACAGGGATTCGAAGTTGAGACAAAGAAAGAACACGGATTTTCTCAAATTCAAGCTACTACCGAGAAAAAAGGTTCCCATGACTTGGTACTGGCTTACTGCCGTTGGTTTCAAGGATTAATGGAGACGATTAAAGGCAATGTCAGGAAGAGGAAAGGTGGGTTCTGGCTTAAGATTAAAGGCAATGCCTTCCCTTAGGTCAATTAGTTTCATGTTTTGGGTTCAATTTTAGGTCAGTTAGGTTGTCTGTGAGATTTGGGTTTTCATTTTTTTTTTTTCCGATTTTGAATGGTTCTCACCGAGTATGGAAATAAGAGATCAATAAGCTACAGTTCTATTCATTATTCAAAAATAAAATAAAAAATTACTCCCAATTTCAAACTGTCTACAATTAGGGTTTTTTCAATTTACTGTCTAATGTATTAAAATGGATTAGTTATGTCAAAATTAGAATTGGTTTGCATTTTTTAGTAATTTTTCATTAATCTGATGTTGTGTACATTATCAATTTCAATGTTGAGCCACTTAGGAAAATAAATTTAGGAAATGAGAAGACCAACAATCCCCATGCTTCTCACGATGTAAGATCCTGCCGGTACTGGTCACTTGTTAGATATGTATTTTTTGTAAACTTTCACTGAATCTATCCCTTTAATTCTTTCTTACCACCTAGCTAGAGGATTTGATACATAGAATTACCCAAGCTAATTTTAGTCTAGAAGCCTAGAACTGCGATCAATTTGATCAACATACATGACTGCAAAACAATGATACGTATCTCATGTTCCCTGTATTGGATATCCCTGTAATATTTGTTTATTAAACTCACCTGCATCTTATTAGTTGACAACAAGACGGAGATTTAAAAGTTATACTCGTTTGCACCTTATTATACTCAGATTAAGGGGGCATCAGAGTGGGACATTTTGAATCCCAAAATGTGCTAACATACTAATGACTAAATTGGGTCCATTAGGAGAATACACTCAAGATATAACAACAATTCCATAGCTTCTGTAGGATCCTGCAGACACTGCTCACCTGTTGTATGTTTATTATCTGGCTTGCGCTGAAACCATCTGTTAAGTTTTTTCTTACAGTCTATCTACACAAAGATTAAAAGTCTGATTCTGAAGTTATTTTTTTTGTTTCATTTCAGGGGCGTCATCTGCTCTTGTTCGTGTACCAACAGTGGCAAGCTCTTCAGGACTGTTCCATAGCTGTATATTCGGTATGCAAACCTTAATTTCTTTTTAATTTGGTGTTTATTTTAATTTAATATTATCATAGTTTATCTGAATTTGAAAATGTTAAAATGTGATATTGTTGTAGGGTTACAGTTCCTTCTAACCAAGAGATTTGCCGCTTGATGCTATGCAATTTTGGATCTATGATCAGATTCGGATTGGGTACAAGCTTGTCGTAAGTGTCTTCCATATGAGGTATCATCTTATGTGAGCTTGTATATGAACATTTTTTGTCAGCACTACTATTAGGTTTGCTACTTTCACATTTACTGGGATGATATGTAAGATATTAATGACACCTTTGTTTAATTTGCATAGGTCTGGGAACTCAGATGACTGGAATCCAGGAGTTAAAAGTGGAGATGACACGGTATGAACTCTTTCTTTTAGTTTGTATTCAAATACTCGAGTAACTTGAGATTCTTTTTACGGGAATCAAATATTTGATTCCCTTCCTTTAAAAGTCCATGCAAATAAACAGATCTTTATGGAAGGTGCCATATCATTCCCCTGTCCAGGTGCAAGACTTGGCTTGGACCTATAGTGAACATTACAAGGGCTTCTCAGGTACCCGTCAACAATTCATAACTATATTTGTTTCAGATGTAATTGTAAATGTGCTACAAAATTTTAGGAGACATTTGATCACGTGTCTTGATAAAGAATTTTGGTTGGCAGTCAGAGCATGATGGATCTGATGTGCAAGAGGAGCATAATGGATCTGATGTACAAGAGGATCTGAATGTAGAGCATCTCTATGACACAGATATAGTTCCAAACATGACAAGGACCCCTCGTGTTAAGTACATAACATATTATGAAGATTCTGAAAGTATTCTAGGAAAAAGAACAACTGTTTGGGAGGTCGATAAAGGTATGCTGACAGTTTCTCGTAGTTTATATAGTTTATGTTAGAGGCTGGGAGTCTGAGGAAACGATCTGCAACCCAAACATGGAATCTTATGTTGCGCTGAAGCCATGTGATCTGCAAATAGCTAAACCTTGATGTCCTGCGACGTATTGCAGGTAAATAAGAATTTGATGCACTTATTCATGCAATGACTTCATTGCTTTATAAAGTTTTTTCGGTATGAGATTATAGGTCTGAAATTGTATTTGATAGAACTCTTTTGTCTTTGGGTTCAACTTGTAGGATTTTAATCGAAGTGATTGTGTACATAAAGTTTGCCAGTCTTTGTACTTAATAATTAGTGCCTTTTTGTTGCTGTGATCAGATATATGTTGGTTCATTCCTTGTGGGGATGAAAAAACTTTCCACCCGAGTTTGAGTAATTAAAGACATAGAAGGAGAATTCCTCGGGTGAAATGATGCTTAATTGTATGAAATATTTCCGAATTCTATGTTTTGTGAAAGAATTTGAGGTTCAGTAAACTATCTTGGTACTTGTGTGGATTTGTATATGTTCCATTCTTTTTCCTCTGGCCTGTTTGATATGTTATTAAACTTCCAAGTTTCTAATGGTTAAACAGGTTATTGTGAGTGGAAAGCTTTCGAGCAGCTCATGCAAAGTAGATGAAGTTCAAGGATGGTACATGGCTTCTTCTGGTCAGCATGTTATCTTCACTGTGTATTACACTAGTACTGATTTGTGCTATGAAGTGTTAATCTGGGTGATTTTGGTATTTGCAGAAATGGCTCGCACTAAGCAAACTGCTCGTAAGTCAACTGGAGAAAAGGCACCAGCACTACAAGAATTTATTTCCCTTTTGGTAGTGTGAAGACAATACGTACCTGTCAGTCGGTGTCTGCGGCTACATTTAATGAACATATTGTAAGTTAACTTTTTAAATGTTACTAACCAAATTCCTCCATACTTACATAAGTACCAGAGTTCACCATCTTACTAATTTCAATCAGACTATTTAACTAATGCTACTTCTATCTCAGCCCATAACTGGAAATTATTATCCAGGAAGTCTTTTTCTCTTTAGGCAACGTTATTGCATTTTCTGCAATTGTGTATATTTTACTAAGGTCCAGAATCTGGTGGCCCACTTTGGGATTGGTCCAATGCTGATGTGAGGAGGATGTTTGTAGCATTGAGATCATCTGCATAGATACACATCCAATTGTTCTGATTATATCAGAAGAAGTAACTTGTTATGTTTTCTTTGTTTTCACAGGCATCAGTAGAACTTCAAGGCATTAATGGAATGTAATCTTTAAGAGCATCTACTGACGATCCTTATAATACCTTTTTGGTTGGCATCAACTTGTGTACCTTCTAGATTACCTGGTAAGTACTTCACTTGTATACTTGATAGATTTCTTGTTTCTTACAATTGTACCCAGTTCTCATAATATAGTCAAATCCATGATGTTGTTGAAACCTTGCTCCACGCCTTGGTGAAAGGGAGCAGTCCAACACCTATGTGTAGTATTCAAGATCTGAGATTAGTATTTTGTTGTTGGTATCATATTTGGCAGTAAACCCATCATGTGTATTGTCTAACTTAACTAGGATTTAGTCGAAAAGTCTTTAGAAGCAGGTAGGTAGTGAGATTAAATACATTTATTTTTGTGTATAACGGAAGTTGCTTGAAATGTCTCTCTGAATTCATTGATGCAGTAGCCCTTTCCATATTTTTATGCTTATGTTTTAGGAAAAGCTAAACCAGTTTGAATGTATCTCTGAATTCTCTGTCTCAGATGTCTTACTGTTGTTTTCATATCTCCTCAGCTATGTGATGGCAGATCTCTTTGGAGGGGGGTTCTGTTGGTGTTTCTACAGCAACTTGAGCTTGTGGAAGGACAAGAGGGATTATACCCCTGAAATCATACACAAGCAAGAGGTTCTACCATTAAATGGCAGCCATTATTAGCAGCTGCAAGTTTTGAGTAAGTTTCTATGTAGTTTCTGCTTACAGTGATTTAAGTGAGAATGAACTGAACTTGGTAGGTTTCTATGACTTCCCTCAGAATTTGATACTTCACAGTTAACAGATTTTTTTTTGTACTTAAAAGAATTTGTATTCTTTTTTGAATTGATTGAATGTTGAAATGAATTGAATGATTGAAGAAAGTATTGAATGTGGATTATGGATGGAATGAAAGGTGTATGCGGGATATTTGGAATGCCCGGCTTATTTTCGGCAGAAAATGAACTGCGGTCAGTATTGACCTAGTTAAAATTGGACATTACTGACCAATTTTGACCAGGTAGTACCAGGTCAATGTTGACTGGCAGTAATTTTTTGTCAGTTACAAAAAAGTTCGTAACGGCTTGGAAGTGATACGACTGTCAGGTTACAAAAATTTCGTAACGGCTCGTGACTGTTATGACTCGCCACGTAGTAATGGCTCAAGCCTGTTACAAACGCCATTACAACCCAAAATTCGTAACGGCCCCATTGCTGTTACAGAAAAATTGTAATACCCCTTTTTGAAACAGGCAAGAGCCATTACAACCCATTTTAGTAACGGCTTAGTTCTGTTTCTAATCCCAGAATTTGGTGTAGTGCTTTCCAATCTCAATGAAATATACTCAAAAATGGATAAACCAACCTTACTTTGGAGGAAGACTTATCTCTTTGCCAAAATGTTGTACTATACTATCCAAAAAAGGGAGAAGAACGAAGGAAAGGCGGTCGAGCGAGTCAATCGTATTAGAGTAAGATTCATGAAAGCTTTTGTAGTGAAACTGGTAACACTAATAACCGAGATGGAATCGAACTGTGGAATCGATTTGGATACATACGCAAAATAGTTGAAGAATATATGGATTTACATCGTATTTGCAATCAACTTCGACTTAGAGATGAAACTGATGATGAAGTCGTAACTCAGTCTAGGAAGGAATGGAGAAAATGGAAATGTTTAGATTTTCTCTACGAACCTAATTTTTCCATCATAAAGAACTTCTTAATAAATCGCAGGGGATGTTATTGATTCCACAATTTTAATGCGTGGAAAATAAATATTTAATGGGTTTTAATGTTTCTTAACTAATGAAAAGGATTTTAACATTTCAATTTGTGTATATATGTCTAAACTCTAAACATTTTAATCCATATATTACACTCACGACGGAGAAAGATTACAGGTAAGAAGTCGTAACCTAGCGTAATGCAGACACAGGAAATCCAAGAAGTTGTAACAGAAATAAGTTCATAGCTTCCCAGCCGAAAGTGTGTGGAACGGCTAAGAGTTCTTCATGTCCAAACCGTAAGTTTATGTGATCGGCCACACCACTCACTAGGATCGGTTACACCAGTTACAAGGATCAGTTTCATCTACACATGGTATCACTTGTGATCTGTCACACCAGTTACCAAGACCGGTTACACCAATTACAAGGATCGGTCACACATACTCATGATCGGTCACACCAATTACAAGGATCAATTATACCATCACATGGTGATTACTTAGGATCGGTTACACCAATTAACAAAAACCGGTCATACCAAATCATAAGTCAGGCATTGCGATTAGTTATACCAAGATACATAACGAAGTTACGATCGGTTCTACCATCTCACACATATTGGTAATCCAAAGATTTGCAATGAATAACCATACCAATAAGCCTAGCGATTTCCCTTTCGATTCATAAAACAAGTTCATGAATGTACTCCCTTTAAACAAATGTAAAACATTGTTTCCTAGGAGGAAATCTTCACCATAACCCATTCACATAATCATAACATTATATACAAGATTATGTTGATGTCATATCTACGAAGTTCAAAAGATAATCGTTATACTTCGTAGTCTAATTCCTTAATACTATGATCATACTATTATGATCATGTCACATCACTAGAGTAATATATACACTATGTACAATATATATGTTTTCAATATAGCACGATGTGAAAGATACGTCAGGAATGAAATAGTTCAAGTCAATATTACTAACCTCAAGTGGAAGGATGATGTCGTCGTTGTAGTTCGCTACTTCTTCACATTCTTCAGGTCTTCGGAGTAATACTTGTATGTCTCAACATTCCTAAACTATCTAGTATAACTTAAACGAAGTTGACTCTAGTATTTAATCAAGCGACTTTAGATGAGTTTTGATACTAAAATCTGACAACCAAACTTGACATACAGACGCTTGGTGAGTTCAACCGAGCTATGCTCTAACAATCTCCCCCTTTGTCAATTTTAGTGACAAAACTCTTATTACATATGGAGCTAAACGAATTACAAAATAACTCATTCTTCATACGCTTGATTCCAAGTTTCAACAACACAATAACCTGCATATATTCAATCAATAAATACCGTTGTTGACATTTGAATAACAAAAGCTTTTACCCCTCCTAAAGGTGAGCTAGGTAAATTGTAACACCCTTGCATATATATGAAGCTTCATCCAAAGCTTCCATTGGTTGGTAAGAGGTAGATTGGCTTAAGGCCAATACCGCGCCAAAATGGCGCATTATGTTTGGCATTTGGCCAAGAGCCAAATATTGCATCAAATGATGCATTAAGCCAGTTGGGTAGATGTCCTAGAGCACGGCAGCGCATCCTTTGCGCATTATGAAGGCTATTGGCTTAGAACCAATATTGCACAATCATAGTGCATCAGGCCAGGGAGGGATGGCTGAGAGAATATTGCACAATCATTGTGCAATACGTCAGAGAGAATGTCGCGTAATCATTATGCGAAACCATTGTGCGTAATCATCATGCGCAACCATTGTGCGCGATCATTGTGCAATACGACAGAGCGATGCGGCAGTAGGGATGTTGCACAATAATTGTGCAACACTGAAGTAAACTAGGCAATCATTTCCGGTTACTCAGAAATACATGGCAACGGTCATGAATAGTAAAGCAAGCATGTCAATTTCCTCCCCTATTCTAACTTGTAGAAATCGCAAGTTAACATATATAGGGAGGGGTAGTTGGTTGAAGGTGCATATGCGTACCATGCACCAAGTAAGCTTCATAGCTTAGCCGGAAGAGTATAAATGATATATAAGTCTCATTTATAGCTTCGTAGCTTGGACAATGGGGCATATGGTGCGAAGGCATCATTATGCCATGTCGCGGACCCGATAATGCATAATCATTATGCATCTTGACAGAACGGCCAATACGGACTAGGCCATTCCCATTATTTCAAGGCAACGACCTTGCAAACGAGTTGGTTTAAGTTGTCGTACCTTCGAGGAGGAACTACGGTCTGTGCTTGATCCCTTTAGAGTGGGGAAGGGTACGTAGGAAACCGCAATGATTTGCATCATTGCCGGTCCAGCACTTTGGCCCCTCATATAATCTAAGCTCGGTAGCTCGATGCAAGAGATAATTGCGGTCAAACTTGATGAGGCAAGTTGCATGCCATCCAGTGGATGCTCATACTTCCTATCAAGCCGTTTGACTTAGGCATATACCAATGGCGCATTGGGCATGGCCTCGAAAGTAAACTACATCGATATGCAAGTCAGCGGAGCTTGCATAAGCCTAAGAAAAATACGGCATGATCCTGATTGATTCACCGTTGGAAAGACAAGTGCATGCTCTCAGCAATGCCGAAGCTTAGTGAAGAGGAATTAAACCCTTTGCAGAGCAATGGTAAGTTGGATCAGTATGGAAGCTAAGTTAGCTACATCATGCTCCACGAGCATGCTTGCAAGGGCAAATGGACGTGCGTTTGCCTAGTTTTAAGTCCCGGATCTTAGTATTATCATGGCGCATCGAGGAAGCTATGGCCTGCGCGCCCAGGTGCGTCAGGCGTAAATTTCCGGTTCGTCACTGTTGGTATCAGAGCAAGTTCCGAGAAAACTCTAGGAACTGTGAGTAATGGACTTGTCAAGCGAGTACTTCTTTTTATGGAAAACTTAAAGTTGGAGAGTAGGCCAACTTTTGCGCGTTAACGGTTTTTAACTGCCAGGCCAGTTACTTTGCGAATCAAGTTGAGCTTCTTTAAAGACTGTGAGTTTGCCTGGCCTAAGTTGCACCCACTTACGAGTAGAAATCCGGAAGACCGTCTGGGACGGTGGGTAGATAATGGGACTGATCATCCCTACACGTTGGAAACTGGCCAATGGTGTGCATTGTCAGGCCCGGCTAGCATCCCACTTACGAGTGGAAATCTGGATGACCGTCAGGGAGCTGTGGGTAACTGGATTCTGTTCTACACAGTATGGTGCTAAGATCTTGTCATTTCGATGAAATTTTCAACCTTGTAAACTTTAGGGATTCCTGAGTGGTGGTATGGGACGCCCCTAAGGATACCTAGTTGAGATATCATTTGGCAACTGGAAAAATCAATATTCTTGGTAATGTTGTGGACTCTTTTAGGATTCCTGACTATGCGGTATGGGACGTTTGCTCAAAAGGTGTAAATTGATGTTCACGACAACTTGAAGAAACCCGTGATTTCTGAGCATCTGGTATGAGACTTTTGCTCAGGAATCAAAACCGAAGAGCTTGTCCAGAATAGTTTTGTTTTGAATTTCGGGGACGAAATTCTTTAAAGGGGTTAATGATGTAACACCCTGAGTTTTTAGCATGGCGCATGCTAAAAGATGCGCCATGGTCTGAGATGAAGCTTCATCCAAAGATTTGATTGGTTGGTAAGAGGTAGATTGGCTTAAGGTCAACACCGCGCCAAAATGTCGCATTATGTTTGGCATTTGGCCAAGAGCGAAATCTCGCATCAAATGATGCATTAGGCCAGTTGGGTAGATTTCCTAGAGCATTGCAGCACATCCTTTGCGCATTATGAAGGCTATTGGCTTAGAACAAATATTGCACAATCATTGTGCATCAGGCTAGAGAGGGCTGGCCGAGAGAATTTTTCACAATCATTTTGCAATACGCCAGAGAGAATGTCGCGCAATCATTGTGCGTGATCATTATGCAATACGACAGAGCGATCCGGCAGTAGGGATGTTGTACAATCATTGTGAAACACTGAAGTAAACTCGGCAATCATTGCCGGTTACTCAGAAATACATGGCAACAGCCATGAATAGTGAAGCAAGCATGTCAATTTGCTTCCCTACTCTAACTTGTAGAAATTGCAAGTTAATTAACATATATAGGGATGGGTAGTTGGTTGAAGGTGCATATGCGGACTATGAACCAAGTAAGCTTCATAGCTTAGCTGGAAGAGTATAAATGATATCAAAGTCTTATTTATAGCTCCGTAGCCTTGATAATGGGGCATATGGTGCGAAGGCATCATTATGCCACGCCGCGGACCCGATAATGCATAATCATTGTGCATCTTGACGGAAAGGCCTATACGGACTAGGCCATTACCATTATTTCAAGGCCAGGACCTTGCAAACGAGTTGGTTTAAGTATATGTCCCTTCGAGGAGGAACTACGGTCTGTGCTTGATCCCTTTAGAGTGGGGAAGGGTACGTAGGCATCCGCAATGAGTTGCAGCATTGCCGGTCCAGCACTTTGGCCCCTCATATCATCAAAGCTCGGTAGCTCGATGCAAGAGATGATTAATTCCAAACTTGATGAGGCAAGTTGCATGCCAGCTAGTGGATGCTCATACTTCCTATCAAGTCGTTCGACTTAACAATGTACCAGTGGCGCATTGGGCATGGCCTCGAAAGTAAACTACATTGATATGCAAGTTAGCGGAGCTTACATAAGCCTAAGGAAAGTACGACATGATCCTGATTGATGCACCCTTGGCACGAGTAAGAAAAGTGCATGCTCTCAGCAATGTCGAAGCTTAGTGAAGAGGAAGTACGATGGTTGCTCAGCTAGATAGGAAATTCAGTGATGAATTCCCTACGTTGAGGCGATGCATGTAAGGTGCATCGTCCATAGCCTTCAAGGCTTTAAACCCTTTGCAGAACAAGGGTAAGTTGGAACGATGTGGAAGCTAAGTTAGCTGCATCTTGCTCCACGAGCATGCTTGCAAGGGCAAATAGACGTGCGTTTGCCTAGTTTTAAGGCCCGGATCATAGTATCATCATGGCGCATCGGGGGAGTTATGGCATGCGCGCCGAGGCGTGCTAGGCGTAATTTTCCGATCCGTCACATAAATATTCAATACGAACATCTTTGTTATTCCCCTTTTGTAGTATAGAATTACTACATAGCAATATGATATGTTTCTCCCCCTTAGTCAATGATTTACTCTTTCGTTAGATATAACGTTTAAGCACCATTGTCCTTTCCTAGTGATTACAAATCACTTGTTTACTCCATATATTTTCCCCCTTTCTGTCACAAAATGACAAAGGTTCGAGCAAATAAATGACAAACCGAAAGGATCTTACAAATGTAAAAGACTTGTACAACCTATAAGAGTTAAGCATGAAGGTTTCACATACCACTTTAGATAACTAATATTAAAACAGAAACTACAAAGTAATTTAGTTTTAATATGTTATCAAGGAAACAATTGCCCGAAGCAATTTTCCCTAATAGTCTTACAAATCGACTAAAAAACTTAATTCCCTTGTTAGACCGATTATGCACAACCGCTTGTTTCAATAAGACCAAAATAAGGATCAAAATTAATTTTACTTCTCTCATCAGGCTCTAATTATTCAGACAATAACTTAGACCTTTTCCTTTAGACAAGACAAACACTAGGTTAGTTAACTAGCTTTTCTTGTCAAGGCAGTCGATTAGACTTGAATAACGGAATCCTCATATTTTATAAGTCTAATTAAGATCAGAATTAACTTAGTTTCTCTAATCCGGAATCAATTGGACTAAACAAATGATCCCATATTTTTTTAAGCCACAAACAATAGATACAAACCAAAATAAATTGACTTGCACATAAGAACTAAAAGAACTCCCCCTGAAAGATATATCATTAAGCGCAAGTTCAAATAAGAACTCCCCCTGTTTGTTGTCATCCTCTAGCAAGAACCAAAGAACAACAACAAAAGCAACCTTTACCAGAGGAAGGTTGAATCGGTTTTAACTAGTGCGTGCCAATAGCAAAAGTTGAAAACCCGAAACACATATGTTATGCTAAACACAACTCATGAAAACAAATTGATTCAACATATTGTGACTTTCACATATGAGTTCCAATCGGAACACCTTATGATCCTTTGATAAAGCTTACCAACATGGGCTAGAACTTAATTGCGCTAAATCAAAAAGCCACACAAATCATAAGAGCTGCATCTTATGAGATCGAATATTAAGGTTAATGAAACCGAAATCAGACATCTCATAACCGAACATCACATAGCAAAAATATAAGCATTCAAGCATAGGCTATGTAATCGGAAACTATCACATGAAACAAAAATTATAAAATAATAACTTTATTCATAAATAATAATAATGATAGTTTAATTCAAAATAGACCTTATACAATTCTTAAGTAAATCAAACATTGATGTCTATTTTCTGTAAATAAGAATCTAATCTTATTTTTATGAACAACTTAATCCTTCATATCAGTACAGCATGAGGGCAGGTTATTACTTTCGATCTTGAGTTTGTGAATTCTTCAAGAAGATAACCTTGTTACTTGACCAGAATTTCTCGCAGTTGAAATGTTTTAGTGAAGGACTTCGCAAGCACATGTAATTCTGTCTTCGATTGAACACAAAATTGTGTCAATATCACAATACACTAATCTTTCTTCAATATATTCTCTCTTTCCTTCTTGCTAAGCCAATCTCTCTTTTTAATCTTTCTCTTAGGTTTCTTAGCATCAAGAGATGGTGCAGACTTATTTTTAAAGAACTCTTTTATATCAAGCACCTTTGCAAGATAAGACATCGGATCCTGACTCATAGTTCGGACAAGGAATGACCAAAGAATGAGAGAGATCCTTTATATTTTTCATACTACCGAAAATATGATATTCCTATAGGTACAAATATCTCAAAACATATTTTCAATTACTAGATTTTATTCCCATAATCTACACATGAGTGCCTTGATTTTTTCTTCCTCACACACATAATTGGCACACAAGGTGAGGATGCAATTTAATACCGATTAGGTGGTATTAGTATGAGATTTTCCATCATCATGGGATTTAGAACAAACATGATGTTCTTGATCTAGTGAAGTATGACTCAAATAGCTTCTCTTGTTACCTCGATTCAACGAAGTTTTTGGAGATTGGTTGGAATTTCATATGCATGAATTAGCAATCCTTGTATTTGAGACAGAGTTTTGCACTTTGTCTTATTTTTCCTTGCACCATTAGATGATTTTTCAACATCAAAAGACATGCCCATTTTTAAAATGGTTTAATCACTAATGGAATATGAGGGAATTAAATTAACGATTAGTGAAATATTAGTTGTTTCCTCTTCCTTAGAGTTATAGGAATAACAGGTCTCACCTAGAGTTATAGCTAATGCCTTGTTTCCAGTGTATTTACTTAGATTGGGACAATCTTTATACAAATGACCAAAACCTTTACACTTGAAGCACTAAGGCCGATATTCATCATCTTCTTCTTGATCCTTTTTGCTCTTAACTGGGACTCGATCATGAGGACGAGAAGATCGATGAACATATTTTATAAATCTCTTATTCTTTTCCTTTAAGTGATCCCGAAAGTGTCTTGTAATCAGTGATAATGTTAGTTATATATCATCATCAGAATCTTCTGCAATCAATTCATCAGAATTATCTAACAATTTATTTATTTTCCACATGAGCTTTTGGAAAATTTTCAGCTTTAGAAGCAATTCCTTCAGATTGAATAAATTATGATTCATGATCAAAGATATTTAACTTCCCAATAAGTATTCTTCGAGAGAGATTTGAAAGATCATTTTCCTCTATGATTGCATGCTTCTTAGATTCGTATCTAGATGACAACGACCTGAGAATTTTGCATACTATATCCTTTTCAGAAATAGTATTTCCAAGAGAGAAAGAAGCATTAACTATCTCAGAGAGATTAATATGAAACTCTTCAAAAGTATCGTTGTCATCCATTCGAAGGTTTTCTCAATTAGAAGTGAGAGTTTGAAGTCTAGCTTCCTTTTCTGATGTGTTACCTTCGAATACGATCTGAAGATTATCCCAAGCTTCCTTTGAAATTTGGCATGTGGATACATGATTTTGCAGATCAATGCTTACAACATGTATAATATCATTCAAACCATCTAAATTTTGTTTTGCAAATGCCTTTTCTTCTCCTGTATAATCTACTAAGCATTTGAACTCAGTTTCCAAATCTTCCATTTTCGGGCGATTATAACCATCAACGACTAATAGACAAGTATTAAAATCGCGTGATTGAAGAAAAGATCTCATAACAGATTTCCACCACAAATAGTTTGTTACGTCAAATCTTGGCAGTACGTTAACCGAAATCGATTCATGAGAACTCGAATTCATTTCTTATAGGTTGGATCGCACCAAACACATATTGTTAGATCTTTTCGTGTTTGTCTGATCTGATACCAATTGGAAAGACGAGGGTACCCAAATACACCAAAAACTTTTTGGTTAAACCTATAAGTCCTCTACCGAACGTGATCGTCTATGGACAAAGTCGAGATAATACGACGATTCAGTTCACACTTCATGTGATTGTCTATGGATACAAGATCGAGACAATACAACAACAAGATAACTTGTGCGATTGACTATAAATACAAGATCGAGACAATAATACAACAAAGTGTGTCACTTGATAATAGGTTCGGTAATAACCAAACTCTATAAGATCATCACTATCAAGTATTGCTAGAGTTAATGTATATGTGTATTTTACATTATTGTAATAAACAATTATATGCAGAAATTAAAGTAAAAGACACAGCAAGATTTTGTTCATGAGGAAACCACAAATGCAGAAAAACCCGGGACCTAGTTCAGCTTTGAATACTCTCAGAATTAAGCCGATATACAAAATCTAATACCAACTTCGTATAGTTGAGACCAAGCAGACTACCCCTAGCTACTTAGTTCCCTCAGTATCCCTACGCCTTCGACTTCTAGAGTCACACACGTGAATAGCAAGTCCTTTGGATCGTATTCCAAAAATCAAAGGAAGAATATTAATGTGTTGTTTTACAGATAACAAGAAATAGAATTACATAAAAGATACACAACGTTCTTAAATTGCTAAATCTATAAACTACGAAAACGAAAATCTTCAAGAACACCACTGCTTCTGATAACTGAAAAACACTAAAGTGGGAACGTATGAGCACATCATCCTAAAAGGGTGCTCAATGGAAACAAGTGACTCTCAAATGATCACTAACATACTTCACAGTTCTAAAGATTAACAGTAAGCTATAATACAATAATAATCTAAAAGCATTCAACGATTCATGCATCATAAAGCAAGTGTTATCCTAACCTCTCCAAACTCATTGGACAAGCCGACGCGAGAACAACCCTAATCAATAACATCGTCCACATGAAGTGGTAAACCAAATCATGATTCAGAATATTACCATCAAGACCAGAAAGTTAGTCAAACAAGCATAATATGCACAAAAGTGATTTCCTTCAAATAAAATAGTATATATAATATCAAAAATGGATGACTTACCGCCCTACTAAAATAAAATTGCATACAGATGAGTTACCGCCCTACTATATTAATAAGCAATAATATTAAAATGGATGAATTACCGCCCTACTAATGAAATAGATATAATAATATTAAAACGGATGAATTACCGCCATACTAAAATAATATTGTCGACGGATGATTTACCTCCTTACTTAACTTAGCTAAGAGCCATGGGGAAACGCAAGACACTCCTCGCAGGGAAATCTCGCAATGCATATCACACACAATACATCATAGAAACACATCGTACATACAGATTCAACATATACATCATTCTCAGAGATACATGAGTAGTACATCAAAGCACACGCAATCATGCACACAGATAGTAAAGTCTCATCATGCTCGCAGATAAAGAAAACTTAATAATTACAAGAAGGTTACAGAGTTCCCACCTGAATTAATGACAAGCCATGCCTACCTCGAGATCCACGATCCACCAGTTCATTCTTTGAATGGATCGTTGTTAATAAAGACTAATATGTTAATCATACAAGTGCTCTAAGAATCTAGCCAAAATGGCACACAAGAATCATACAAGTTTATCTAATGGTTCTAAGCCCATTTGTGGTTCTACACCTCTTCATAATCTATCTTTAGCACATATAAGGGATTACTAATTCAATTAGGTTGGTTTCTATAATCCATTCAATAGATCTTAAGAACATCTACAACTTTGTAGAAGGAACCGAAAGCTAATTCGGACCATAAATGGTCCAATACATCAAAATAGGAAAACTAACCCTAAGCCCAAATACACCAAATCCGACCCATACACACAAGGCCTGGCTCAACTGGGTCAAATAACGGTCAACGTTTAGTCAATGGAGTCATCTAACAGTCAATGTTAGTCAAAGTCAAACATCAAGTCAATAGTCAACGAGTCAATGTTCAGAGTCAATTAGCGAATCGGTCAACTGAGTCAAATCGGGTGATTTAATAGGTCAACTGGTCGACTCAGTTAGATTGACTAAGTCATCCAGAGTCAGATACCTGACTAGGCTGAATGGCACAAGGCCAAAACCTTTGCACAGGCCAGAGCCATTGCTCAGGCCAAAGAACAATAATGCACCATCATGGTGCAACGCATAACCCGCCAAGACTAAAATGATGCAATTAGTTCAATTATCATCTCCATTACCAGACTTATACTAAAGACACCTACTAACTGAACTTCGCATGCCTAAGCGCAATTCAATCACTCAACCAACCTCATAATTCATTTTCAAATACAAATCAGCTTACCTTTATCTTATGAGGATTTAACACGCAATTCAATCCTCATATAAATCAGGTAACTGACCGTCCTTTATCTTACACGTATTTCTCTATTTAATCCATGGTGTCCTTTAGTTTATTCCGTTCTATTTATACATCGACTTTAGGCCCTTAATATGTGTTTTGTGTATCTTTTATTTTGTAGGTTCTTCCAGTGATTCTGAATCATCCTCATGTTTTTCGCCTTCTTATTCATAACCCCGCGAGCCATCTCCCGATCTTCCCTTTTCTGAGGTTAGTTTATATTCTCGCTTCCTTCCCTCTTCTTCTTGTTGTATCTCCGCTTATTGGCCTATCTTTTTTTTGAGAACATGGGCAAGCACAATCATAAAGAATCATCCATGAAAGAAGATTCCAGTAGCATAAGTGGTGCCTAGCGCGTGAAGCTAGGCGGGGAGAATCCTGATGCTTCCGACATACTGTCATTGCCAGAACATCCTAAGTTCTGTTTTTCCAAGGTGGTTGATGCTGATGAGGTTGGTGTCGATCCTTGAGTTTACACGCGGGTTCATGGTTTTTAGGTACCCTCTTCTTTGGCTGCCATCTACATGAGCATTGTTGAGCGATGCGGCCCGTTGGTGAAGGAATGTGTTCTTGATATGAAGACACTATGCTACATGAACAAGAAACTTCTAAAAGTCGCCGATAGTCTCTAGCGGGTTGGCAGTGATCCTATTGACGCGGGTGTGCTGAAGGGGAGGGAAACCACAATTAGGTTGGCTCTTTGTCTTGGCTTTCCTATACAGTGGTTGGATGAGTCCCTAACTAAAGTGAAAAATTGATATTACCCACGCGTGCACCTTCTTGGGAAAATTGCTAAGCTGGAGAAAGGCTTGTGTAATCTTTCCAAGGTGACGTGCGAGACGAAAGTGGTGTTGAGCAAGTTTGTTGTTGATGTTTCTATGGAGACAATTGCCACCCAGCAGGCGGATATGGATGGGAACGAGGTCCACGCGGAGCTCGAAAGGAAGAGACAGGAGTTGTCCACTTGACATGCTTCCATTTGTTACTCCCTTCTCTCTTTTTTTTCCAGTAAACAATTTCCTTTTTTTTTTTAGTTAAATGACACTATGCTCTGCTTGGTTTTGTTATAAGAACATTGATGGTGCCATTTCTTTCCTTCATGGAATAATTCAGTTTTATGAGGATTTCATGGGATGGAAGCATATAATTTATCTTTTATTTTCGTTAGAATTTCGTTATATCAATGCGAATGAAGAATAAATTATAAGAAATAAGTTAAGTTTCTGGATTTTCTGGCGTATGCAGTTTTTTCTTTTTACTTGGGCTTGAAAATGTATAACATAGTGGAGGAATAGGGCGAGCAGCCATGGTAGGCAATTGCCTACCCTTGTCGTGGGATGCCTCCGACCCTAATTATATCTGGAATCTCTATGTTTATTTAATCAATCAAGTTATCGTCATGTGTGAAACAGTGTGATGTTGATGGATCAAAAATATTTGAACGACGTGTAAACAAAATGTTTTTTTTTTTAATAGAGCAAAAGATGAAAGGTGGAAACTCTCTTACGAGTAAGTATCCGGATTAGAGCTGGCAAACGGGCGGACCGGGGCTGGCTTGTTACGGGTTACACGGGTTCGGGTTAACACGGGCCAAAACCTGCGGGTTGATATTCTTCACGGGTTATCATTTCTTCAACCCGCACCCGTAACGGGTAAAGCTTGCGGGTTCACGGGTTAACCCGGCTTGTTTAATTAATGTTAAAATTAAAACTTAATTAAGTTAATTAGGCATCCTACAGTTTAAGCTTTGATCTTCAATCTCAATTCAACACAAAAATCAAACCAGGATCCATTCAATTTCAACAAAAAAATCAATCAGGGATTCATTCAACACAAAAATCAAACCAGAATCCATTCAATTTCAACAAAAAATTCAATCAGGGATTCATTCAACACAAAAATCAAGAGCTGCATCTGCATCTTCACAAGCGTCCTAACATACATCTAAGTCTGCACTTTCTCAAACAGCATCAAGAAACCATTGTTTCCACCATTCAATCCCCCAAAATCATTACCAATAGCTCCAACTATCGAACTGAACACAATCAACATCATTTTAGACCAAACCCAAAACCAGAAATACCCAATTTCAACTGTTGTTTCTGTAATAGAAATTAGTCACCGCTGTTTCACTGATTTCCTCCATTAACAGCATCAAAGCCATTTTGGTTGACTGCAGCTGCTTGGATGAGGCTACTTGAAATCTTTCATTTGATTCAACCACTGAACTAGATATCAGCACCTTTCCATTAACATCAACCCCATTCATTTGATCTTTCCTTTTTTCAATTAATTGAACTGATTTCCCCCTCCTTCAATTTCAGATCCATTTCCACCTCTTCAGCAGCTTTTGTGTCATCTACACCTCAAACCAGTTCAAACCCTAACTCAATCATATCACACAAACCTTGATTTCAGAACCCCCATCTTCCTTGTTCAAATTATCAACTCAAACATCTATCCAAATCTTCAAATTGGCTAAACCCATACTTTAATTCCTCAATTCATGATCAATTTTACAGTAATTAGTTACGAATTCAAAGAACCCTAAATTACACCCTCTGAATTACCTTTTTCTTTGCGTCTCTAAATCACCTCCTTGAGTCACACAACTATTTTTAATTTCTTTTTAATCTTTTCATGCTTCTCTCGATCTCAAATAACGATTTCACTTCACAAAATCTTTCACAGAATCGTCACAGACGAAGAATAGGCGAGGATAAGAAGAAAGAGGAAGACGAGAAAAGAGCACAAAGTGATGGACGCTAGGGTTCTTTTTCGGTTATATATGTTGGACACTTGGAATAAAGGTAAGGGCCTGAGGGGACATGCGGTGGGAAAATGGAACTATGGGTTTACGGGTTGTACCCGCGGTTTTATGGGCCGGGACGGTTTAGCCCGTTTTCCCACAAGCCAACATTTCTCCAACCCTAACCCGGCTTGTTTAGACACCAGCCGAGCCGGGTGCGGGTTTTTTACGGGCGGGGCCAGGCAAACCCGCGGGTTTGGCTTATTTACCAGCTCTAATCCAGATGGTGATGGGCAAGTGAAAATCTTATTACTTCTTTTGGAGTCATAAAAATTGCTCTTATTACCAGTTTGCAATCACATATTAAGAAAAGTCGGATAGTATTATTCTAGACTAGAAACGCTTAGACATGCTCAAGAAAAGGGATAATGTTTATGCATTTTTCGCTTTTCTGAACTCAAGCCTGTTATGCTTTCGAGAAAAGGAGACGTTTTTCCTTCGGCACATCTGCCTGTTGAGCTCCATAAGAGCTAGCCTTAATGTTGGTTCACTGTAGTTACATCTGTTAAGTACCCACATGTGCTATATTGGACTCAAATCAAAAAAAAAAAAAAATTTCAAATAAGAAGAGTTAACATGAGTTAAAAATGCAAAAGCTGTCAAAAGAGAAATCATCTACATTTTTTTTCTTCTGAAGCGAAAAAAGAGAAACAATTCCAAACACAATCCATAAATTAGCCCATCCTAACGTAGAGTCCAATATAGATGATTTCTCTATTGAGCCCATCCTATCTCTACGTTGAGATTGTATTGATGGTGAATTGGTTGCTTCAATGGTATCATAAATTTAGTTGAGTAAAAATCTACTGTATCGGAAGTTTTTGTGCTTGAGGTGAAGAAGACGGGCAGTGAGAGGATTCTTGAAGATGATTAAAACCCAAAGTCTATCCGAAGGGATTTTAGGTCTCAGGAAATGGCTAAAATTCTTAGTTTAATTGGGGCCAAGGATTTTAATGGGGGCCTTGCACTAGAGGACAAAAAAAGGTCACCCCATCCTAATTTTGGTCACCCCTTATCAATATAATTTCTAAATGGTTAAAATGCCCCTGAATGATTAGTATTAAAAAATTAATTAAGTTAATTAGTGTGGTTATTGTGTTTAGATTAAAATCTGATTTTGGGATAAAAATTTGGGGAGATTTTATTTTTGAGTTTTTATGTGTTGAGAAGAAGAAGAGGAGTTTTGAGAGGAAAAACCAGGGTTTTTAGAAATGAGTGATTCAAGTGGAGGGAATGAGGTTGATGAAGGTTCAAATAATAACCATGATTGTGTTGATGGTAAGATTGTCTCAACTAATCCTATGGATTGGATGTTTGATGAAGAGATGTTAATAGAGGAAACCATGAATAATGGCGCAAATGAAGAACCTATTGCTCAAAATGAAGGAACCAATCCTCGAAATGAAGAACCCGGAGCTCAAAACAATCAGGTAAACTTCCTATACTCTTCAAATCGTCTGAATGTTGGTCCAAGTGGTCGATTCATGGTCACTATGGAACTACTCAGAGTGAGGGTCGTTATAGTCGTGTGTTGTATACACTAACGACCCTAAAGAATCGCCAGTCTGTTTACACTCACGGAGACGACTCTAACCTGCAACTTTAATGGTGATGAAAAATCGTCAAGGTGGTGTGTTAAACAATGACGACTCTTTTTAGTAGTTCACCTAGAGTCGTTAGTTGATTCGTTTAATACCTGGACGACTCTCGAATCCAAACTCTCTATAAAAAACGCAAGTTTTTGTGTTTTTGAGTCGTCATAGGGATATTCTGATATACTGATGACCCTAACCAACCATTAATAATTTTAGTTAGAGTCGTCACTTTCGATATTTATATACCTTAACGACCCATACTGTTAATTTTTAAGATTTTTGATTTCATAGAATCATTTCATTGAATCGTAAAAGGCATACATCTCGCATAGCGTTGCATTGAAGGAAATGAAATACAATAGATAATAAGGGTGCACTTAAACACTTAACCATAAAGGTTGTAATTATAGGTAGTGCCTTCCAAGATGAGGTAGCAATCGTCGAACTCAAACTTTTTTCCACGAAGCACCTCGTATCGGGCATACGCCTTCCCCAACTGAAAACGCAAAACAAAAACTTAGTTAGTATTGTTAAAAGATTTCGATAAGTTTGACCTCTTGTTTAAAATACTTACTCTTATAGCACCCAAAATATTGGGTAAGGCTTCCCTTACGGCCTTCATTTCTCTTTTGAAAGCTTCACATTCGAAGAATATCTCCTCGAACCGTTCCTTGACGAGTTTCAAAGACCTTGAGTTACAATTTTCATCTAACGCCACTAAAACAATGAATACACGGTTCCACCAAGAATCCGATGTTTGATCAATATCTTTTCCTAGATCTTGAAAGTGGTTTGTGACTGTCAACCAAGCTCTCACAATGGCGCAATTCTCTTCGAAAGTGTAGGGAGTAGCCATGGTGTTTCCTTTTTTTTATTGCTTTTAGATGATAAATGAATGTGAAGGTTGAGAATTATGGTTTGGGTGAAGAAGGGGTGAGATATGGGTCTATATTTATAGAAATTCTAGAACCAACAGTCATTTTTTGAATATTTTACCGTTGCCCGACTAAACCACTTTTGGTAAATTCAAAACTAACATTAACTGCTAAATGGGTCGTTACAAGATATACTAACAAAGTGACGACTCTTGCACATCAAAAGAGTCGTCTTTCTGTTATGTTTATTGGCTGACGACTCTACTATCAAAGAGTCTTTGTTTTAAGTGACATTTAGAGTAGTCAGCATGACTTTCACCAAAAATGACGAATCATACCAAATATTTCAAATAAACATTAGAGTCGTCATTGGTATATCTAAAACCCCCGACGACCCTTGTTGGGAATATACTATGTGAAACTCGTTTTATTGAATTGAAAAAAAAATGTACATGTACTATGAAATAAAATAGAAGGAAAAGACATAAAATAGTTCAATACATTGCGCTTGAAAACCTAAACGAGTTTAATTATATGCGGCGAATTGCCATTCGCTTTCCTCTAAGAGACTATAGCAGTCCTCGTGCAAAAACTCATGGCCGTACTTTAATTCGTATTGGCTGCGACCCAAAGAGTACTGGAAAAACATTTTTTTTTTTAAGTTAGTTTTGTTGAATACAAATAACCAAACAAATAATTTTTGATGAACGGCCAATTGATTCACAAACTTACTCTATCCATTCGAGGTTCGTTGGGAAGAGCTTCAGCCCGAGCTTTCAATTCGTCTCTCAGCAATACGCATTCATTGTATAAATAATCGTACCTTTCCCTTATCTGCTGGAGCGTCCTTCTATAACGATTTCCGTTTAGTGCTTTAAAAACCTTAAATACACGTTTCCACCAAGCATTGGATGTTTGATCCATGTTAAGGTACGGATCTCTGGTTGGCTCGTGGTTACTGGCGATCCATTTCCCTCTTTCAAAGTCGTGCTTCGTGACCGTGGTGTGTGCTCTAACAATAAAACATCTTCCATATTATTGAACGGAGTTGGAGCCATTTTTGGTGTTTGAAAGTGATGGGTTACTGATTTGGGAATATTGAAAGTGATGGGTGAATTACTTTGAAAGGGATAGGTCTCTTTTTATAGGAAAAAAACACCCAACGGATAGTTTTTTTAAAAAAAAAACGGTTACCTTTTTTCCAACTCCGCAATAACTGCTCGTATTAGTCAAAGTTGTCGTTGCTTTACCAAATTTGCAATAACTTCGTATAGAGTCGTCATGTTAGATATATATACAGTAACGACTTAAGTTGAAAACTGAACAGAATGGTGTATATTTGTCAATGTAGAGTCGTCATCGTTTAAGTTGGGTCGTCCGTTTTCGAAAAAGGGTCGTTGTCATGCTAAAACACACCATGACGACTCAATAGCAGAGTTTCAGGCAAATAAGTCGTTAACCTATACAATAAGGTGATGACTTTGGGGGTCGTCGTTCTGCAAATGTAAAGATGATGACCCTTTAAATGGGAAATTAAAAAAAAAGAGTCGTCATTCTAACATCTTATAAATTGACGATTCTGTAATGACAAATTTTTACTTTTTCTGTAGTTGGTTGTACATCCGAGCTCTCAACCTGAACCCATCTCCACTATCAGCCCGGATACCTCCCAACACTATATGACCGATTTGGTACGATTTTATTGTTTGAATCGATGTATATCGGTTTGAAAATTGGTGAATTAGTGTTCTCAATAACGTCTTATTTGTTTAATGTAGACGTGGCAAACTAAGGATGAGGTCAAGGAATGGATTATTTCCAAGGCAAAAGAAAAGATGTGTGTAGTTGTTCAAAGCAAACACGTCGATTTTAAGCAAATGGAGATGGTATGCGAGAGAGCGGGGGATAAGGAAGAAAGTCACAAAGGGAGGAATTACAAGTATGAGAAGACGACGACGAGGGTCTACAAAACTTCGTCGAAGAAAATTCAATGCCCGTTCAGGATTGTTTTCAAAAGGCATCATGAAACTCATCTATGGAGTTTGTATAGTATACCGGATGGTCGTCACAACCATCCTCCATCTATGGAGTTTGTATAGTATACCGGATGATCGTCACAACCATCCTCCACCTAAAAGTATTTTAGGACACCCAGCATATTCCCGATTGAAACCTCATCAAATGGAAAAGGTCCGGCAGATGAAGGGATGTAGGTCCCTTAAGATCCTAAATGCAATAAGGGCGGAAGATAAGACAAACTTGTCTATTATTTCCACAATCTACGCTGTCAAAGCAATGATCAAGAGAATCGAATGGGATGGTTGATTAATTATGCAACAATCAGAGTGGCTGGCAGAAAAACTTAACTACGCCATGTAAGCAAGGGTGGGTCGGGGCGAGAAAGTGACTCATATTTTTCTTGCCCATCCTAGGATGGTGGATTTGGCTCAGTGTTTTTTATCAAGTCTTGTTCATAGATTGCACCTATAAGACTAACAGGTATAACATGCCCATGTTGAACGTGGTTAGTCATACTTCGGATAAACAATCATTCACCGTTGCATGGTGCTTTATGGAAAAAGAAGAAATAGAGGACTATGTTTGGGCATTGGAACAAGTGAGGTTGATTTACCGTGGCGAAGAGACACCGCAGGTTATATTTACAGATATGGATTTTGCAGTTATGAGTGCCATACGTCAAGTTTTTCCACTTGCTCAACATTTCCTTTGTACGTGGTACATCCAAATGAATCTTTTTTCTAATTACAAGAATCATATCCAAAAGATCAAACCTGCGAAAGGTAATCAACGTTCCAAGGATGAAGACGAGCGTCTAAGTCAACTTTCAAAAAATGAGAGAGCGGAAGAGAAGAGGAAAGATAAGGAAAAATATGATGAAGAGGAGGATCTATGGAAGGATTTCTGCAAAGATTGGGACCATTTGGCTCATTCGAAGACTGAAGTAAAGTACCATGCTAATTTGCAGAAGTTTATTGATAATTGGAGTACCGATCATAAGAAGGTGGTTATTGATGATTGGAGTACCGATCATAAGAAGGTGGTCGACTATTGCCTAGATACATGGTTCAATCCTTGGAAGGAGAAGTTTGTTTATGCATGGACCAATAAGTACAAGCACTTCCAAAATAAGTTCACGAGTATTGCAGAGCAGTCTCACGGACGTTTGAAAAAAATTCTTGAACTAAACACTGGTGGGGTAGTTACGGTACAGGAAGCTATTCACGAGCACGCCGAGAATGATCTAAGCAAGATAGTGACTCAGATGGAGTATAGTAAAGACCGTTTTATGATGCAATACATAGAAGACAAAGAATTGTTACGGGGGGTTGCACACCAAGTATCATGGTGGGCAATAAAGCATATGATGACTGAACTTAAAAAATTTCGAGTGAATGCTTCCAATGGAAAAGTGATTAAATGTAATTGTACAACCGAGACGTGGCTTGGCCTCCCGTGTAAACATAAGCTTGGTGGGTACAAGGTGATCATTCCTCTCGAAGATATCGATCCATTTTGGAAGCAAATTTCATTCAGCCCAAATCCCACAGGAGCCGCTGATGAGCAATTTGGAGACTTGGAGATTGGCAAGTACATCAATGAGAAATATCGAAAAATGAATTGTGCAGAAATACAAATATTGGTTTCTAATTTGTGGCCGGCTGCCCATAAGAGCTTGGGAGTAAAAGAAGAGCCAATCAAACAAAAACCACCGGGTAGACCAACAACTAAAAAGTCGTTTAAAGAAACTGTGAATGCGGAAAAGAGCTGCACAAGTGACCCATCACGTCATGAGTATGTCCAGGCGCAATATACGGAGTATGAGAACTCTTTCCTCCCCAAGGAAAGGGGTCGGGCAAAAAAGCAATATTTTACCCAAAGTGAAATAAAAGTGAAACAGGAGGCAAACATGGATGTAGAGCATGTGGTCGGTACCCAACAAAGCCAAACGAGCGGAATGGTGACGATAAGAAATAAAGGGTAATCCGCGCACCCCTAGAGATTCCCAAGGAAGACCACATCGTGTTGCTTACACTTTGTATAAAGAGTATACCGATCAACTTCCTCACGTCATTTTGGATCACCTTATATCCACCGACGACGTTGACGATGATGGAAATTGTGGTTACCATGTTGCAACGGAACAATTAGGGCATTTCGACGAGGCCGACGAACTTAAGCTCACCCAAATCGAATATGCAAGAAAAAAAATGGCAGAAAAACTCGTTGAGGACAAGCAACTCTATTTGACAATGCTCATGGAAGGAGATCCAAAAGAGAGGGAATTAAAGTTTAGGGAGTTGGTTTCAAACGTGAAATGGAGGATGGGGTCGAAGAAGGCCGGTTAGAAGTTTTGGATGCAAATGCCTTTTGGTGGTCAACTTTTAGCGGACACATTCACTTGTGTTGTAATTGTATTCAGCAAAGGCTTCCCCGGAGCGTCTTGTATGTACGTACCCTCAAAAATGCGAGGCGGCGATAAAGAAAAGAAGAATTGTAATGGCACATGTCAACCATAACCATTACATAGGCTTGAAGATTTCCGAAGAATGTCCTCTACCACGGGTCTATGGTGATTGGGGAGAGAACACCAAGGAGTGGACAAACCAATATGAGTATGGAATGAACATTTGGAATGCTATGGACCCAACCCAGATTTACTTAGACATGGGCGATGAATCGTGATAGAAGATGTTTATTTTGAACTTTGCATTGCATTTTTAAGCATACTTTTTGACAATGGTTGTATCTTGAACCCAGATATTTGTATTTTGAAGAATGCTTAATGAATACAATACGTTTTATCTTGCGGCATAAATGTTTTTCACTCTTGTTTCTTTTGATGTTCTCCTGTATGTTTTTTCCATATGGAGTCGTCATTGAATCCCTCTATACCTTAACGACACATAGCTGTCATTTAGTGAATATTTAATGTCGTTTACCACGATAACCATATACCTTAACGACCCTTAGGGTTACAATTTTGGCGTTCTCCTGTATGTTTTAGACATCTAGAGTCGTCATTGCCCACCCTCTATACCTTAACGACCCTTAGGGTTAAAATTTTGGTTTTCTCCTGTATGTTTTTGACATCTAGAGTCGTCATTGAATGACTCTATACCATAACGACCCTTATGATTAAAAATATTGGTGTTCTCCTGTATGTTTTTGCCATTTAGAGTCGTCCTTGCCCAACTATGTACCCTTACGACTCTATTGGTAAATTTTTTGGTGTTCTCCTATATGTTTTTGCCATATAGAGTCGTCATTGCATCAGTCTATACCATAACGACTACTGATACGAATTTCGGTGTTCTCTTAAAAATAAGTAAGGGTCGTTCGGTTTATTATTTATAGAATGACGACTCTCTGAATAATGCCCTCAATGTCTCTTTTTGTGTACACTTTTCCCAAAAAAAAAGCCGTTGGGATATTTTCTATATATAGAGGAATCCATCGACTACCAAATTCAATTGAAAACAACCTCACAAAATATTTTTTTCAATGGCAACTCCGTCATCAACTAGCAATTCAATTGAAAACATTCTTAGAAGATGCAAGCGACCAACCAAATCAATATTGGCAATGGAAGAAGAGATACACAAAAGAACCATGCGACCTGCTAAAAAACCATTTACTACATCGTCATATCCTACGAAGGAAGAAGAAGAGATGCGCGAGGCCAAAAAACGAGGCGAAGAACAAGCCCATCTCCGGGAAATATTCAAGCAAGTCGAGGAAGATACCGAATGGGTTAAAAATTATTACATCGTCAAGGATCTTCCCGAAGAACATCAACATGAGAGTATATTTTGGAGTCAAGTTGGTTTGAGTCCTTTCGTTAATTACTACAAGAAACTACGCTATGATTATGAACCGTCCCACATTCGTGATAGGACAATTCACGTTATGAGATTGTGCACCAAGTACAACGAGTTTCTAGCGAGGCACAAACGGGATAGGCGTGCAGCCCAGGCTGCATATACCAAATGGAGAGGAGAGCCGTTTTATCACATCAAAGCCGCATTGGTAGTTCAATCTCGCACCGAGAAATGAGTAACATGTAATTTGTTGAGTAAGATTTATGATAGACTTGATGTATTTTAGTTTCAACTAAATGGAGTTTACAATTATTCTGAATAAATGTAATTTCTCTTCATTCTGAATAATGGTCGTTATCCACCTAAAAGTTCCAAACTGACGACTCTAGAGTTGTCAATATATTTGTCTCTATCCTAACGACCCTGGTTGTGGATTTCAAAAAATCCGACCGTTGGGGTTTCCTTCTATAAAATACACCACCTACTCTTGAGAAAATGGCCCAAAACATTCCATTTTCTACCAAAATACTTAAACTTTTAGTGGCAATGGCGGAATGGGAACCGTATGAAGATTTGTGTCTCATTAAATCGTTTGCTAATACATTTCGTGAATGTCCAAATGAAATCTATTCAATGTTTTGGAAGAGAGTTAAGGAGTTCTTCTACGGGCGTACCGGGAATCCTAATAACCGCAAATGGAGGGATTTGGCATTTCGATTCAACTATATTAAAGGTGCAATGCGAGAGTACGTAAAAGTTATAAATATGGTGTACGACCATCATCCACGAGCTCCTCTTAGGGAAAAAGTGAGTAATCCGATAATATTTATACTTTTCTCATGGTTCAAACTTACTAACGTATAACATTCCTCGTTTAATTTCAGCTGGAACGTTTCAATGGGTTATGGACAATACGTAATGGGGAAACTAAGTTCTTCACCATAAAGAATATACAACGTTGTATCGACGAGCAAGAAGGTTCATTGACGAACATTTGATGCGTCAGATTCTTGATTACCCTTACTAGCTCTTCTGTAATGCTAGATTTATGTAATGTTATCTTCTTAATGAAATCCATGGCCTTTCTCCTATTAGTTCAAAGTTTCTACAAAGAGTCGTTAGTCTCTTTAGTATACTTATTGACGACCCTGTTGTGAAAGGTACAGTCGTTCACTTAAAACTAATACATTGACGACCCCTTCACTAAATTTTTTAAGCAATCTCCTAGAAGTTTTCCTAGGAAAGAGTCGTTATTTGGATACAAATATCAAGCTGACGACTGTTGGTATGATTTTTTTTAGAAAAGTTAGGTTTAGTGTCGTCAGCTTGATAAAAATAGAGTGAACAACTCTTTGGCTGAGATGGTAAAATCCAACTCATCACATTTAGGGTCGTTATTCTGCTATATTTAAAGCAAACGACCCATACTCTACACAGTATATAATGTTGTCTGCTTCAGAGTCCTAAAAAATTATAACAAAGATACTTGTAAACATCCTTCTAAAATCTTATGAAAAACAAAGTAGTTTCAACAAACCATCCAAACCAAACACATAAGTTGTTTCAACAAACCATCCAAACCAAACACATAAGTTGCATCTAAGAAAAGTTAAGAAACATAAGTTCAAGTCAACAGTAAAATGAAACATAAGTTCAAGTCAACGGTAACATCTCCTCACTCAAGACCACCATCTCGACCTCGACCTCCTCTTTACCTCCCTGACCTGGAAACTCTCCGGCTTCTCTTAGGAGGACCCTGAGTTGTACTGCCCCCTGGGGAACCACCATCTTCTATAGCACCTTGTTCATCACGAGGTTGGCTACATTGTCCCTGTTCAGCACGTTCTTGTGTTAGCTGGCTACGTGTTTTAAAGGTCCTCTTACCTTCCTTAGCCATCTTAGAAAACATCTTCTTTGCATTGGGATTTTCAATGTGCCTACAGTAATCAGCGTAGCGACGTTGCTTCTCAGGATCAAACACTTCCCCTTTGTCAGCCGAGAAACATAGTCCCTTGACAAAAATCTTCATCCGTTCCCTCTATATGCATTCAAATACCAATTCACATTAACTAACTTATATTTGTATGTAGATGAATAACATAATTACAAAAATAAATACTTACCACTAGTTTAAGAATGGTAGTATCATCTCTAGTGTCAGCTTGAGAAGCAGAGGTGGATGCTCTGTTGGTCCTCCTACCCGTAGTCTGATCTATCCGTATCACCAGACCGTGGGAGAAACCTTCGTACCATGAATAGTAATTTGTTGTTGCCTCGTGACCTTCATTGACATGCACCCAATCTGTGATGTCTACTAGCCTAGAGTGTCTAGTATTACAATGCTTGGTATCAGGTTCAGGTTCGTAAACCACCTTTATGTATGACACGTCAGCCTCACATTTGTCCAACTTGTGCTTGAACGGAGGTACATAGTCGTCATCGGGTGAATCTTGAATAAACCCAAGTTGACGCATGATTCTCATCGGATTATACATTGAAAAACCGTATGGGTGAAACAAAGGGCCATGGTAATACACGACATCTTCCATTGCGCCAACTCTACCATCCTTATATGGATTAAAGATTACCTCTTTCGCCGTGATTTTGTCCAATTTTTGGTGCATTTATATCGACGCATCAGTTTGTTCCTTATCCCGAGAACCGGTGAACAAGTATCGGGTTCCTGTTGAACTACCTTCGCAGTAATCTGGGTTGAGTTGCACATCTTCATTATCTTTGAACAGTGAGGGGAAATGATCATAAATCCACACCTATAACAAGCACATTTGAAAAATTTTAAACAATCAAATAAACATAAATACATTAATGGAAAAAACGTACACAAAGAAGACAACTTTCATCAATCCAAATACCTGGACTACAGCCAAATTCCAATTAATTTGAGAAGTTCGTTCGCGAGATCCCTGGGTAAGATGACCATTCAAATGTGCTACTATGGCAGTCCCCCAAGAGTACTTGTTCACATCTTCCAAGGGATCCAAAAGCTGAAGAAGGTTGGCGCTGACCCTATTACCTTTGTTGTCGGGAAATATAACCGATGCAAGGACTTACAACAAATACCCAGCTGCCGCATAATGACATTCCATATAAGAGAGACCATTTTTTTCTTTGGTTAATGTGTCAGAAAACATCTCCCTAATCTCTACAAGTTTGAACTCTTTCTTCGGGTATTTAGTTCCCGGCACGAAAAGCCCACCAGTCTTCTCTTTATCCCACCCAAAAAAGTTACTGGTCAATGCATAAATTTCATCCCAACTAAGCCTTTTCTTGAACCTATCATTGGTTGATTTACCTTCGACCTGCAGCCCTAATATCTGTTCGGCATCATCAGGAGTCACTGCCATCTCGCCAAAAGGGAGTTGGAATGTGTCGACTTCACCGTAATACCTTTCACATAAACTAGATACTGCGACCTTGTCATATGCAATCACAGAGTTCAGAACGGCATTATACAAACCGGAGTTTTCAACATACTCTCTAACTCTTGCACATTCACCTTCTAGCGGCCACAACTCCATTTTCTTAAAACAAGATTGGTGCCTGAAAAGACGTGTGGCATTCTTATGATCCTACAAAAGAGAAACATGTAAATATTAAAAAAATAAATAGAAAGTTAACATCAACTAATCAGATAACAAGCAAAGTTGGGATTCTTACGATTGTCTCATAGATGGTATGAGCCCACGATCCGAGATATCTAAATAGAACTTTGTAGCCATCTCTAGGTTCTCCTCTAGGTTTACCACTGCGAAGAGGTTCCAGCAACAAATGAGTAGCGGGAACGTGTCTCACGCTGGGTGCAATATCCGTTCCATCCTTCTTTACCCTCTTTGCCGGCTTCGTCTTTTCATTCTCTTTCTCCTCCTTATCACCAGCATCATTGCCTTCATCCTTTTCATCATCCTTATCACCAGCATCATTACCTTCATCCTCTTCATCCTCCTTATCACCACCATTATTACCTTCATCCCCTTCCTCCTCATCATCACCACCATTACCATCATCAGAATCATCACCTCTACCATTATCTTTATCATCATTATCACTCTCTTTTTCCTCTTCTTCTTCTTCTTCACCTCGTACGGGAGGATCTTCTTGTATCTCTTGTATCTCTTCTTCTTCATCATCGCTACCGTTAGCAGAAATAACAGGAGAGGATGATCCCGATGAATCCGACAACTCATTACCTTTGTCTCTTGGTTCGGTGATAGAAAATGCTACCTCACTTAGCTTTTTTTCCGCGTA
This sequence comes from Papaver atlanticum, assembly GCA_023531105.1. NCBI lineage: Eukaryota > Viridiplantae > Streptophyta > Magnoliopsida > Ranunculales > Papaveraceae > Papaver > Papaver atlanticum. The sequence continues at coordinate 1,053,941 of JAJJMB010001367.1, forward strand.
ATGGCCCGGCAAGTAAGTATTTATCGTGTCGGTGAGCTTTGGAAGGAGGAGTTATCATCATTGGAACCTTGTCTTTGGTCTTCTTGGTACTATAGTCCAAACACAAAAACAACAACAATAAGATATCAATTTTATGGTATCAGTTAAAGGGTCGTCAGTGGTATTATCTATAAAGAAAACGACCCTTCAATATAAGGTGACGACTCAAATATATGTAATGACGACCCTTCCAAATATTTTGACAGAGAAGGTGATTTTTTTTCTTACAGGGTCGTTATCGTGTAACAATGGGTCGTCATAAAGGAAATGACGATCCTACAATTTGGGTTGATGACTCTATGGCATATTGCTAATTGACGACTCTATGGGACCTAAGATGACGACACTACCATTTTTTGAAACAGAAGGCTGTTCGAGTTCCATCAAGAGTCGTTAACCAATAAAAAGGGGTCGTCAAACAAGAGTCGTCATCTTGAACCTAATACACTAACGACTCTATTCTAGGGCAAAAATTGTTGAAGTAGCAGAATTAGGGTCGTCATCTTCAACCTAATACAATAACGATTTTTCATAGAATCCGCATGCAAATGAAAAGTCGTCAGGGGTTTGAATTTATATACTAACGACTCTTACACTGAAACTGCTAATTTTCAGTTACAAACTCAGTTTCACAACCAAAACACAACAACAAATCGAATAGAAGGTGGGTTTTAGTTCACATACCTTCTAATTGGCGCCATTTCTTTCTTGGGTTTCGATTTTTTGGGTTTGGGAATTCTTCTCTCGTATACCTTACCTTTAACCGTATCTACGAGATTAGGGATTTGAAGTGCTTTTCTAGCGGTCTGCTTTGTACGAGCCATGTTTGTAGAAGAATTTAATCGTCGATTAAAGTTTTATAATCGACGATTACGCAATGAATCGGTTGAAGAAAAAAATTTTCTTCGGAGGAGTCTTTAATGGTGGTGGTGGAGAAGAGAAAGGAGAGGAGAGGAAGATGAAAAGAAGAAAGATAAACTGATTTTCTCTTTTGGTTTCGGGTATATGAATTGGGGGCCTAATTAAGGTTATTAATTAGAGTTAACTGATTTTTAAGATTTAGATTTAGTAAAGGGTAAAACAGTATTTTCACTTTCGGTTTAATACGCCACTCAAAAATTTGGGGTGCAAATAAAATGTCTGGGCCCCAATTAAAAACGATGGCCCCTAATTAAATGAGGCTAAAATTGGGTGTATTAATCTTGACTCTCATTTGGGTGGGAACGGGGATTGTGGGGCAGTAGTTATTTTATTTTTTATTTTTTTAATAGGAAATAAGCTTTTATTATTGAGTGATGCAACTACATAGCTTGTTTATCCTGCTGAATTAACAATTCAATCTAGTCAGGATAACTATTTACCCAGTGAAAACAAAACAATTGAGTTCTTTCCATCTTAGCTAAAGAGTCTGCTAAGTGATTTGCATCTCTATGCACATAGTTGCAAGACCAAAAATATAAATGAATTTAAGATATCTAATGCATCCTTAATCAAATTAAAAGAAGTCCATTTGCTGATTGCTTTCCTTTTAGCGCTTCTATTACATTGATACAATCACCCTCCAACTGAATTCTTGTCAGACCCTTTTGTTTAGCCCACATGATAGCTTCCAGTAAAGCATGAGCTTCAGCTTGCTCCGGATTTATTGCAGAAGATGTACCTCCTCGCAGTCCATCGCAATCACCTGAAACATTTCTGCATATTAGTCCCCAACCAAACATACTATTAGCATCTATAAAGGAGCCATCAAAGTTAATCTTAGTCACATCCACAGGAGGTGGAGACCAATGATATTGTAACTGATTTACAACTTGAAGCTGTTGTGAATGAGTAATCTGTGCTCTTTTCCAGTCATTCAATTGAGTGAGAATTGAGATGGCAATATTCTCAATATTGATATTTATATTATCAAAAACTTTTGCACATCTGGCTTTCCAGATGTGCCATAGACAGAAAGCTGTAATTTCATACAGACTGAAATCCAGCACAACATTGTTACCACCTGTCATGAATTTTTTTACTACCTAATCATAAATATTAGAATTCAGAATCTGTGTCAACAGGACATTATCCACCTTAATCCAAACATTTCTGGAAATACTACAGTCAAGGAAGAGATGCTGAGGGATTTCTATGTCTTGGTTGCACAAAGAACAAGTATTATCCTGGTGTTTAGTGAACCTAGCAAGTCTAGTTTTGGTTGCAAGAATTTCCACATAAAATGTTGTATTCTAGGTGGCAATTTATGTCTCCAAAAAGCTTTCCAGTTTATAGACATATTGTTCTTACTAGGTGTAACTGTAAGGTTTTCCTGTAAGATTACTCTATAAGAAGATTTAACAGAAAAAAGACAATTATTACTAGGTTCCCATCTTAGTTTATCCTGGCCTGAGAAAGGAATTCTGATTTTCTTTATCTTTTCCACAGTGTCACTATCAAAAAGGGTGGTAATGGTATTCTCATTCCAACACTTGAGATCATTATCAATCAATTGGCTGACATAAACCATATTAGAAGAATAGAAATTAGAAGGTGGGGGTTTATGCATATCGGGGATCCAGTTATCCTTCCAAATATGCACTGATTTCCCATCTCCAATTTCCCAAACATAAAATTTCTTTACAAATTCCAAACCTGTGCAAATCCCTTTCCAAATCCAGGAACCCCGTTGAGAAACATTACCATTCAAAGCATTAGAGTTAACAAAATATTTTCCTCTTATAATTTGAGCCCATTGATCATCAAGGTTTTCAACCAATCTCCAAGCTAGTTTGGTCAAGATAGAAAGATTAAGAAGATTAGTTCTTCTAATGTTTAAGCCACCTAGTTCCTTAGGTAAAGCTATATCCTTCCAACCTTTAGGAAAGTATCCCTTTTCATTGTCTTTTCCCCTCCCCCCCACCAAAATCTCATCTGGAGGCTATCCATTTTGTCATTCAACTCCTTTGGCCTTGGAAAGACAGCAAGATGGTGGTTTGCTATGCTATCTAATACAAATTGGTTCATAAAAGTTCTACCAGGAGGAGCAAGGTATATATGCTTCCAATTAGCTAGTCTACCCTTAGTGATATCTAGCAAGTGACCAAAAGATTCAATTTTCTTTTTTTGTAGAAGGAGAGGAACACCTAAGTATTTCTCATTAAGTGACATTATTTTTTCCTGAGAATATTAGATATCTCATTTTTAACATTACTAGGGACCTTAGCACTGAAAGCAATTGCAGATTTCTCAAAGTTCACAGCTTGACCTGAAAAATTTACTGAATTGGTCAATTAAAGAAGCCAAGTTTCTAGCATCCTTAGTTCTAGCCTTAATGAAAATCAGACAATCATCAGCAAAAAACAAGTGAGAAACAGAAGGGCAATGCTTATTAGACTTAAAACCATGAATGTGTTTATCCTTTTCAGCTTGAATCAAACCTCTAGATAAAGCTTCCATACAAAGAATGAACAGGTAAGGAGACAAAGGATCTCCTTGTCTTAATCCTCTTTGAGGGTAATAAACTTTACCTGGTGCACCATTCAGAAAATAGAGGTAGAAACAATTGAAATATATTGATTAATCATGTTACACCAATCAGTAGAAAAACCAAGTTGTCTTAGACTATACAGGAGAAAAGACCACTATATTCTGTCAAAAGCCTTTGACATGTCTAGTTTAATAGCCACACAACCATCTTTAGCTTTAGTCTTTTTCATGGAGTGTATTAATTCATGGGCAATAACAATGTTATCATGTATTATCCTACCAGAGATAAAAGCAGTTTGAGCTGGGGAAATTATCTTATTAATCACACATTTTAATCTAGAAGCAAGCAATTTAGAAATTATATTATAAGTAACATTACACATACTTATAGGCCTAAAATCTACAGCACTCTTAGGGCAGTTGTTTTTAGGGATCAAAGTAGTAAAGTTATGATTCAGTTGCTTCAGAATGTGATGAGAGTAAAAGAAAGATTGAACCATCTTGACTACTTCAGGTCCTACTGTGTCCCACATCAATTGATAAAGCCAGGGGGGGGCCATCAGGACCTGGAGTGGTCCAAGGCTTCATAGTAAAGACAGTTTGTTTAATTTCCTCACTAGAAGGAACATCAGTCAGCATATTATTATCTTGTTAAGAGATACAAGCATTTATGTTACTAAGAAAAGAGTTAGAACAAGCAGGATGGGAAGTCCTACTCATAGAACTGAAATGTCTAAGTAATTCATCCTCAATATCCTTCTTATCATCTAACCAAATCCCTAGATTGTTTTGCAGGGACTCATTCTGAGTTCTTTGTCTCCTAAAATTTGCCTTTTGATAGAAATAAGCAGTGTTTCTGTCATCTAACAGCATGGCTTCTTCCTTACCTCTTTGTTTCCAGAGATCTTCTTCCACATCATACCAGTATTTTAAATTCTTAGTCAGGTCAACTATTCTATCAACATTTTGGATATTAGTGTTTCTAGTAAGATCAGACAACTGAGATTCAAGGTTGGCAATCTGAGTACTAATATTCCCAAAGTGGTGATAATTCCAATTTCTAAGTTCTATCTTGGTATTGTGAAGGAAATTTGAAAGTTTAAAGGCATCAGAACCATTAGTAGTACATTTCCATTCATTTTTAATAAGTTCAGAGAAAGTGGTATCCCTAAACCAAGCTCTATTAACTCTAAAAGGCCTCTTGGTACCGCACTCCATTTTACTAGTTACTAGCAGAATAGGACAATGATCACTACCTAGAACAGTAAGATAATATCAAGCAGCATAAGGATAAAGGTCATTCCAATCATAGGAAATTAAAGCCCTGTCCAGTCTTTATAGAATGAGCTCATTACCATTCCTCCTATTAGACCAAGTAAATGGATTACCTATGTAAGGCATACTGCTAAGCCCATAATTAAACAATAAAGCATTATTTCCATCAATCTCATTTTGACTGGGAGGATTACCACCTTCTTTTTCACTACTGTTGAGAATAAAATTAAGATCTCATATGACAATCCAAGGATTGTTATTACTTTGTCTAATCTGACTTAGATGGGTCCATTGGCTATCCTTATCATTATCATTCAAAGCACCATACAGGCATGTCAGCAAAGAGCTGGAATTTTGACTATCTAGTTTCACTAAACAGTTAATCATGTTAAGCTGTATATCAATGATTCTGAGGTCAATTCCATCCTTCCATAACAAACACAAACCACCAGATAGTCAAATAAGGTTTAGGTAGGTGATATTTGGATATTTGAATCTTTTTAGGAGAAAGTTCATTCTTTTTTGCTGATTTTTTGTTTCAGTTAAGAAGATAATATCTGGGTTTTGGTTTCTAATGAGCATGTGCAGATGATTTCTAGTATCTTTATTCCCAAAACCACAGACATTCCAAGATAAAATCTTCATGATTGATAAGTAATTTAAAAAACTAATGCAAGTTATATCAGTTTTATGCAGAAAAATTAGATTGTAAAAGGGTTTACTGGGAAATACGTTATGCTCCCCTGATGTGCTTTTGGATTGTTTCTCCTCTGTTGTCATTCTATCTGTAGTTGTTGGATCCATTTGTTTCTTGTCATGAGATCCATCAATAGCTGAGTCTAAGGTGTTTTCTTGAGTAGTTGAAGTCCTTAGCCTCACCCAATCTGCCAGACATATCCCCTTCATCATCTTGAGCTGACTGATCTACCCTTGAGATTAAAAGTACACCATCCTTTGGAGGGACGAAAGGAGTTTTCTTTGCTTCCTTCTTTTTCTGTACCATAGGGATATTCTCAGAGCCACTTGCTTCTGTCAACAACTTTTTCCTAGCAGTATTTTGCACACCTAAAAAGTAAGGTTTATTATGAGCTTTGGTAAGGTACTCAGTAGCTGCTTCACAAGCACCTTTGGTATGTTTTATGATGTAACAGCTGGGGAAGATGTTATGTGGCTGCTTCTCATAGAATAACTTAATCCACCTTGTATACCCTGCAATGGTCTTTGCCATGACTCCTCTTCTTAGGGGATTATTAATGTCAATGAAAACACAAACTTTGATTCCCTCCTTATCTACCGATATAGCATCTTCAGGCTCAATAACTACTACATCTCCCATGAGTTTTCCAATTTTTGTTACAGAGATAACATTCATGTGCTCTGGAAGTAGTTTCTTGAGTTGAATCCAGAAACACTGATGATTCCAGTCTAGATCTTGGTAAATGACTTCTGAGTTGTAATCATGTAGAATAACCAAGTAATTGTTAATACTCCATGGTCTGGTGATAAAAACTTTCTTCTTTATCTCTTATACTGTAAACTTGAACACCATAATGTTTTTATCTATCTCAACCACTTTTACCTCACCTTTAGGGATGAATGACCAAGTAAACTTAGTGTGCTGTTCAACTGCTTTGAACCCCATTGATCCTTTCTCCATTATAATCATGCCAATAAGACAGTTATTCCAATCAGCAACCACTTTATTGATTTCTTCTTCTGGTACTTGAAGATGCGTATCATTATCCTCATCCAATTCCAGTGCTGCAAGCCTTAATCTTTCTGCCAGATCTATAACATTTTCTCCATTGTTTGTCGCCATAACACTGTTATTGCAACTTTTCCTCTTTGATTGAGAAACCAATCTTTGTAAATAGAATTACTCAACCTTAAATTGTTAGGGTTTTCTCTATCTTGTATGGAAAATTCCACACGAGATATCTGGAGAGGAGATATAAATTGATTGTGGCGAATTTCCATATTTACAGTAACAAAATATGTGACTAGCAAGTCAAGGAGCAGAATTAGGATTCTGTTACCAAACTTATCTCTGTGTTTTTGAAATAAAAATTTCCTTTTCTTCCGCCTTTTCTTTCTTTGAATTTTCAACTTCATACTGGATCGGTACCAACTCAGTTTGTGGCTCTCATGATGTATGAACAATGGATGCAACTGTGCTTCAAAAAGCAACGGAACTAACAGAGCAAGCGCTTTAATCACAACTTCAAAGAAGGCAAATTCCATTGAGGAGAGAACAACCTGTAAACACAATAGGGGAGAAGTAAGGTTAAATAAAAAACCATTTTTTAAAATAAATTTTGTTTAAGAATAAACCAAGAAAATGAATTAGATTTTAAACTTAGTAAGATCTATTATAAGATTTAATGAACAAGAATGAGAAAATCGTGCATTGATTAGAACAAAATCATGAACTGTGTTAATGGAAATAAGATAAAGGATTGAAAGTGAAAACTATTTTTGCTGAGTCAGAATCACCGATTCTCCCTTTCTACTTAAACTCAGAAAGATTTGTAGAGAAGATGGTTTAGGAAACTCTAGGGTTTAGGGGAAGTAGTTAATAATAATGCATTATGAACATTAGCATACGACTATGAATAAACTGTTTTAGAGTCTATCCCTATGAAAATAAAAGAAAATCTAAATGAAGGAGTGTGAACTGTGAAGCCAACCGTGCGATATGTTAGAGAATAATACTCTATTCATGTTATATGCGTGTTTGTACTTGTGTGTTGTGAGCATGTGGTAACTGGCATGTGGTTGTCAAAGTGTATGTTAGAAACCGGTAGAACAAGTTACCTGTAATGGCGGTCTTTAAAGTTATAAAAGTATCATGTGATTTTTTTTTCTTGTAACTGAAATTAATCGAACCAATGAAAAATAATCTGAGAGAATTGTCCAGCGACATTTTTCTCTTAACATGGTATCAGATACCTAAATCAATACCTAATTCAAATTTCCAGTTTAACAATGGCAGAAACCAACAAACATATACCATTAACATTCAAACCACCATCAAAACTCACAGTCACAAATTACTCTCTATGGAAATCACAGGTTGTACCTTTACTGCGTAGCTATAATCTTTTTCGTAGGAAAACATCACCTGCTGGTATTACAATTGTTAAGGATCCATTATTTGTAGATTCAGAACCAGATAATGAATTTGTTCGCAATTCGGTCTACAATTACTGGGTAAATCAAGATCAAGTTATTCTATCATGGTTGTTCTCTGCGTGTACTGGAGAAACTCACTTTAAGGTAATTGATTGTACATTCTCTCATGAAATTTGGACTCGTCTCGAACATAACTATAATGCTACTACGAAGTCTAGATTGATGCACATGAAAACATATTTAGTTCATTTGAAAAAGAGTAGTGATTCTATGTTGTTGTACTTTAACAAAGAAAGATCTATATCTCATCAATTGGCACAAATTGGGCGAGCAATTTCTGATGAAGATCTAGTTTTTCACATCCTTCAAGGATTACCTTATGAATTTAACGCTTTCAAGACTTCAATTACAACAAAACAATTGAAGAATGATAATTTGATTACATCTGCTGAGCTCTAAGGATTATTGTTATCTGAAGAAGCTAGTGTTTGTTCTGAGTTAAAAGTAGACCTAACCACTACTTCTGCAAACATCTCTACACAACAACACCATTATACCTCTCCATCACCTTCTTTTGACTCACAATACTCTGGTATTTCTTATCCACCTTTTGTTTATTATCAAAATTACTTCGGACCTCCATCTTATCCTTCTTCATCTTAACCTCCATAGAATTCTTATCCTCAGAGAGGTACTTTTAATAGATATCATGGTTATCATGGTAATATATCTGGTGGTGGTTTTAGAGAAGGTTTTTGAGGTGGCATATTTAATAATGGTGGCCGTGGTGGTAACAGATTTGGTGGCTCCACTAACAACTTCTTTCCACCTTTAAATCCTATAAAATATAATTACTACATTGAATGTCAGATTTGCAGGAAACTTGGCCACTCATCATCTGAATGCATATACAAATATGCTTCTAGTGACAATTCTACGGATATATCTCATCACACTACTTTTATGTATTAAGGAGAAGACTATGATGATTTATAGTGTCCTAAATCTGAAGCCTTTGCTGTTTACAATGATGCCTCTGCTTCAACTAGCTTTGGATGGGTACCTGATTCAGGTGATACTCATCATATCACTTATGACTTGTCAAATTTGAACCTTCATTCTGAATATCAAGGACATGATCATGTCAGAGTTGGCAATGGCTCAGGTTTGCACATTACTCATACTGGTTCTTCTTTTATTCAACATGATGATTGCAAATTTACTCTTTCAAATGTTCTACATGTTCCATCCATTACTAGGAATCTAATTTCAGTACACCAGTTTACAAAAGAGAATAACTTCTTCTGAAAAAAGCGGGGGTACAACAACCACACCCAGTATTTCGTTAGGAAATCTATATGGACTAACTCCAATATAATTCCAAGAGAACAAACTAGACATTCAGACTCAATCAAGGAAAATATATCCAAGAGTTATATTTCTGTTTCTCAATGTAATCAGCAAATCAAACAGATATAATCCGTGAGCCTGATTATTATGAGAAACAACTTGAACGGTACCAAAACCAATGTTCAAGTTTCAATCAATTTCAATCAATTTCAATCAACAACCAAAGGTTGGATTTAACAATTGATTGAACTACGCACAACCTGTGATATTTCAATTATATAAACAAATATAATGCGGAAAAGTAATAACACAGACACCAGGATTTTTGTTAACGAGGAAACCGCAAATGCAGAAAAATCACGAGACCTAGTCAAGATTTGAAAACCACACTATATTAAGCCGCTATAGACTCTAGCCTACTACAAGTTAACTTAGGACTGGAATATAGTTGAGCCCTAACCAATCTCACACTGATCAAGGTACAATCGCATTCCTTATGCCTTTGAATCCCAGCAGGACTCTACACACTTGATTCCCTTAGCTGATCTCACCCACAACTAAGAGTTGCTACGACCAAATGTCGAAGACTTTATAAAAAAATATGTCTCCCATAGAAAAGTCTATTCTTATAGATGAATCTGTCTCCCACAGAAATACCTACAAAGTTTTTGTTCCGTATTTGATAAATCAAGGTGAACATGAACCAATTGAGAATCCGGTCTTATATTCCCGAAGAACAGCCTAGAAATATCAATAATCTCACAATAACTTAACTATATGGTAGTAGAACAAGTTATTGTGGAATCACAAAGAATGAGACGAAGAGTTTTGTGATTACTTTTTATATCTTACCTATCGGAGATTAATCTCGAGAAAATCATAGAGAAGATAATACTCAATACGATAGAACAAGTAAGATCAGAACACGCAACTAAAGAGAAAATAGCTGGGTCTGGCTTCAGAATCCCAATGAAGTCTTTAAGTCGTTAACCTATAATGGTTTTAGGAAAAACCTAGGTTAAAGGAGAATCGACTCTAGTCGCAACTAGTATCTCACAAGAGGTGTGGGGATTAGGTTTCCCAGTTGCTAAAGTTCTCCCTTATATAGTCTTCAAATCAGGATTTGATAACTTTGGAACAAAGCAATCAATATTCACTGTTGGATGAAACCTGATTTAAGATTAAAGCTAATATCTTTCCACCGTTAGATGGTCTTAGCTTGTTACACACAAATGAAATATACCTTCATTTAGATATGGGTAACCGTACCTAAACGTGTATATTGAGTTGGCTCAATAACAGTTAACCGAAGTTAGCCACATGAACACTTTTGTGTTAACCATGTTCATCTTAACACTTCTAGATCAAATGATACTCAAATGAATCTAATTGTGTTACTCATAGAGTTGTTGAATTGTTTATATTATGTTAGAGCACTGCTCGATCGAACTCGCAAGCGTTGCTATCTCAAGCTTGATGTCAAGTTTAGTTGCCAAAACTATAAGTCTTGATTTCTAGTCTACTTATAGCTAAGTCTCGGACTAGGATAGAAAGTGTAGTTGAGCTCTAGACTCCATGGCGTTCATCATACAAAGACGAAGAACTACTCAAGGAACTGGTGGAACTTCATCGACTAAATGGTATGTGGAGACTTGAACTTATCTATCACTCAAAAAGTCTATCTACTCTATCTCCTATCTTGAGACAAAAGTCATATTGCTATATAGACTTCGATTATACACATTTGCTATTTCAAGCCGAGTTTATCTCGCTCTCGAAATATGTGTTGGTAAGCTTTCGCTTTGGCCAAGTTCATCTTTACAAGTGACGAAAGTCATGTTGATTATTTCAATATCTTGAAAATTGCTTTGATGAAAAATAGTGTGTGAATAACCTCTACTTAACATCCTCTAAGAATGTTTTAATGATTGAAATAAAGAGTTTAGAACATGTAACCATCTTTGGATATAAGCATATAATGTGTTCGCGCATTAGTGTATAAGTCACAAACCGGGAACCAAATGTATGCATACTTGTGTGTGTACTAAATTGTTGATGGAGACTGGGTAAGTATGCGTACCCGGGCACATACTGGCAGAAGTTCACGTCCGTGAATTTCTGCTGAGTTTGGAAATCAAAACAAACTCAATCCGGTTACCTAAGTATGCGTACCCGTATGCATACTGGCGGAAAGTTCACGTCCGTGAATTTCTGCTGAGTTTGGAAACCAAAACAAACTAAAATCCGGTTACTTAAGTACGCATACCCGTACGCATACTTGAGTGTGTTACTTTCTAAAATTAGTTTATTCCTTAACTTAAATTTATATAAATTAGGGAATGCATATTTGCAAACCGTGGCTATAAAGTTCATGAATCGATTCGAGTAAATCAAAACCGATTTTGCTTCGATTGTGTCTTGTATACTTCTATGAGATCTAAGCAATTGAACAACTCTTGAACTAGTTCATTTGAGTCATTTGAACTAGTTATGGTGAAGATGAATAAGGTTGATATGAAAGTGCTCATATGACTAACCATTTGGTTGACTACTGTTGAACCAACGACTTGTACACGTTCAGGTACGGTTATACAAACCTAAATGACGTATATTTCATTTGTGTATAACAAGCTAAGTTCGATCTAATGGTTGAAAGATATTAGCTTGAATCTAATCAGGTTTTCATCTAACGGTGAATATTGAATGCTTTGTTACCAAGGTAACTTAGATTGAACACCCTGATTTGGAGACTATATAAAGGAGAACTCTAGCAACTGGGAAAATTAATACCAAACCTCCTGTGTGATACTAGTTGTATAAGCTAGAGTTGATTCTCCTTTAACCTTAGGTTTCTATCGAGACCCTGTAGGTTAATGACTTGAAGACTTCATTGGGATTGTGAAGCTAGACCCAACTATTTTCTCTATAGTTGCGTGATCTGATCTTGCTGATTCTATCGTATTGGGTATAATTGAAATTATTGACTCGAGATTAATTTCACCGATAGGCAAGATAAAAGTAATCATAAACATCTTCGTCTCATCGTTTGTGATTCCACAATATCTAGTTTCGCCATCATACAATTTAGATTATTGTGAGGTGATTTATAATTCTAGGTTGTTCTTCGGGAATATAAGTCCGGGTTATCGATTGGTTCCTGTTCACCTTGATTTATCAAAAGACGGAACAAAAACTTGTAGGTATTTCTGTGGGAGACAGATTTATCTATTCTTGTAGACTTTTCTGTGTGAGAAAGATTTGTGTATTAAAGTCTTCAACTTTGGGTCGTAGCAACTCTTAGTTATGGGTGAGATCAGCTAAGGGAATCAAGTGCGTAGTATTCTGCTGGGATCAGAGACGTAAGGAGCGCAACTGTACCTTGGATCAGTGTGAGATTGATTGGGGTTCAACTACAGTCCAGACCGAAGTTAGTTTGTAGTAGGCTAGTGTCTGTAGCGGCTTAATACAGTGTGTGTTCAATCTGGACTAGGTTCCTGGGTTTTTATGAATTTGATGTTTCCTCATTAACAAAACATTTGGTGTCTGTGTTATTTCTTTTCCGCATTACATTTTGTTATATAATTGAAATATCACAGGTTGTGCGTTGAATCAATCAATTGGGAAATCCGACCTTTGGTTGTTGATTGAAATTGATTGATACTTTAACATTGGTCTTTGGTACCGTTCAAGTTAATTTCTCTTGTATTCAATTAGACTCGCAGATTTTTATTTGCTTTAGTTAGGATTGAATCGAGAAATTGAGATATAACTCTTTGATATACTTTTATTAAGATTGAGTCTGACTGTCTAGTTGATTCTCTTAAAAGTATCTTGGAGTTAGTCCATACAGATGGCTAAGCGAATTATTGGGTGAGGTTGTTGTACCCCCACTTTTTCATATTCTCAAAGAAGTATACAAGACACAATTGAAGCAAAATCGGATTGATTCAAAAGAATCAGTTCATGAACATTTTATCCACGGTTTGCAAAGATTTCATTCCTTAATATATAAATTTATTTTTTCATGAGTATGAAAACATACTTAGCCGATTTTATAACTTAACCTCATAAGTTTGCAAACGGGTACGCAAACTTAAGTTCCGGACTTGATCCTTTCCGACAGTTCGCAAACGGGTACGCATACTATCATTCCGGACCGAACTCAGGTGAATATGTTTGCAAACGGGTACGCAAACTTAGTTCCCGGACTTTGACAGTTAAAACCGTTCGCATACGGGTATGCATACTTGGTTCCCGGACCTTAATAGGTCTTACAACAGTTTGCATACATGTATGCATACTGTGCTATATCCAGACAATAATTAATTGTTTTAAACTCTAGTTTCAATCATTGAAACATTCTTAGAAAACGACAATAGCTGTCTCACACAACCTATTAGCTTATAAGCAATTTTCAAGTGATCGAATGATTAATACGAAACATTACGAGTCTACATCAAATGACTGTCTCACACAAATCATGTAAGATTTTACCAGGTGATTTTCACATGATCATCTTTTGATTTTCGTCAAGAATAATGATGAACGTAGTTAAAGCAAAAATCTTTCCAACACATATTTCGAGAAAGATATAAGAGAGTTAAACTCAGCTCGAAATATCAAATGTGTATAATGCAAAGTCTATATAGCTATACGACTTTGTCTCAATAGGAGATACAATAGAATATACTTCTGAGTGATAGATGAGTTCAAGTTTCCACATACCTTTTGTTGATGAAGTTCCACAATCTCCCCTTTGTAGTTCTTCGTCTTCAATCGATGAACGCCGTGAAGTCTAAAGCTCAACTACACATTTTATCCTAATCCGAGACATAGCTATAAATATACTAGAAATCAAGACTTATAGTTTTGACAACTAAACTTGACAAAAAAGCTTGAGATAGCAACGCTTGCGAGTTTGACTGAGCAGTGCTCTAACAATCTCCTCCTTTGTTAATTTTAGTGACAAAACTATCAATACATACCGATTACAAAATAAATAAAATTTGTAGCTTCTCATCCAAATGCTTGATTTCCTTGGTTCTTCAACATTCCTTGAATTCTTCGTCACTCAAAGTACTCCAGTGATTCTTAACGTGTTCAACTCAGCATCATAGTTGTTGAAGATCCGTAGTCATAACAATAAGAAAACAGAGGTTCTCAATTATTTTTATGCAGTGTCATAGTATTATTAAAACAGCATCAAAGTTCAATTGTATCACAACTTTGACAATAACACTATGGTGATATGTATCACTCCCCCTTATTCAATACTCCATCTCACAATGAAAACCACTCCCCCTTACATAATGATCCATAAACCATATGTATGTAGTGTGAACTACAAAATAATCTCCCCCCTTTTATCAATATAAATTTGCAAAGGTGCGAAAACTAGCGGGATCATAATGAAATTCTCAAAGAGATTATTCATGACTAAAAGATAACATATCAACTTTGTTTCGATGATTTCACATAGTCGAAACTTAGTGTATTCATCAAGGAGTTTATAAAGATACAAGATAACTCCTACAATATTCCACAGCCGCACTCCTCACAAAGATTTGGAAATTAAGCACAAGTTCAATTAAGAACTCTCCCCCATAAAATGTCATTCCCGAAAGAACAACAAGAGCGACCTTACTTTTACAAGAAAAGAAGGATTTCTTTGGACATTAACAAATCACATGAAACATGAATTTGTATCCAGAAAACTCAATTAAATTAACCACAAAGGAACCTTAATGATTAATTTAATCTGAAATGCTCAACATAAGAAAACTTACGGAGCCATGCAGTACTTTCACATAGAAGTGGATCAGGGAAAGATCAATACTGCGGAATATTCAAAAGTTCATTATATCTTTTATCAATATTTGCATAATGACATAATAGACTTAACTTTTGACATATATGTGACACTCATAGTTCACGGACGTAAACACACATATCCTATAACATTATTTGTAATATATGAAACCAATAAAGATTAATACTGCAAAAATCATCTTCCAAATAACTTAGAGGTTAAATAAATAAATCTAAAACATTGCAAGATAAAAATCGTTTGCAATAGCTATGTGTAATCACAATATTTGTTATTCCAAACCCTAGTTATCCTTATTAAAACACAAGAATAATTTCTCATAATAAGTTTCCTAGACATTAAGGTTCTTGAAAAATTCTTTATCGTCCCCGAACTCCTTGTCGTCAACAGACATTGGAACATAAGGTTCATGAAGAAAGGATTCAATTTCGACGAACCTTCTAGACTGATGCCGAACCAGGGCCTTCTGAATTTAAGGAGTTCTTAAAACAATAGCCTTTATTTGCTGATTCTCCTTCCTTGTTTCCTTCAACTCTTCAAGAACACCAGAAAATTTCTGAAGATTAGAGGGGATAGCCCTTGGTTTCTTCATATTCTTACTTTTTTCTCTTCAAAGTTGTAGAGGAAGGAGCCTTATCTTTTTCCTTCATGATTGATGGCTTAACAATCATATTAACATCTTTTCCATCAGAAGACATGATGCTTGGAGTCTCCATTCAAATATGGGATTGTGAGAGAAATACACAAATCAAGCTCTACAAGCAGTCTTGTGATAAAAAGAGTTTTCAGGGAAGGAAAAGGAATGTAGGGTTACATAACCTTTATACAAGTAAAAAGGATTCGCGTACGACCGATTCACACCCTAAAGAAGGTAGAATTGTCGATTTTAACCCTCTTTCAATAATCAAAAAGGAAATCCTTTTCAATACTAATGTATGATATGAAAAGATCAGCAGAGTTCCAGACAACAAAAACAAAAAAACAAAAAACAAGAATATTTTTTTCTAAAGCCTTATATGTGCACATTCTTGTCTCTTTGAAACCATGAACATGAGACAAGATGCACTTTCAACACAATTAAGCTGTGTTGGGGTGAACAATAATCTGTCCACCATACACTTCTTGTACGGAATTCTTAATACCTTTTTTCACAGAATGTTTATACCTTGTTTTTTTTTGTAGAGTTCAAATTTTTTCTTTAGAAATTAACTTCTTCGGAGACGAGTTGAGTTTACATACCTCAGATGAATTCGACTTCTGAACAAGTTTGAGCTTGTTTTCTAATCGATTTGCTCTCCGTTGAAGTTTGTTGACATATCTTATTTTATGTTTGTACTTGAAAAACTTAGAGAGTTCATGACCCTTAAGAGTACAATAAGAACATGTCAATGTGGAGGATGGTTCAGACACCATAGCTGAGCATGCTGTTAAACAAATTGAGGTACCTGAAACATGTGAGATAGAATTTTCAGTATACATGGAAAATCCATTTTATCCTCCAAAGTGGTTAAAGAGGTTTCTCCAGGAAGAATATCAAGGTTGATGTACGTATTGCTACAATTATAAAAATCAATATTTTCACCAAGGAGTGCAACACTTGACTTTTCATCTTCATTTGAATCATAATGATCAGAAGTTTCATCAAGAGTTGCAGTAAGACCTTTGTTCCCAGTGTATTTTCTCCGATTTGGACACTCATTAGCAAAATGACCAAAGCTTTTACACTTGAAGTACTGTGGCATATCCTCATCATCAGTATCGATAGTGTCCCTGTTTTTAGGAGGGGCATGGTCATGAGGTTTGACTGATGACCTGGGTTTATCTCTGATGAACCGTTTACTTCTCTTCAAAAGAAAATCTCTAAACTGTCTTGTGATCAGTGAGACTGAATTGTTAAGATCTTCATTTAATGAATCAGTCTCAATGGGATCAACAACAAAGTTGCCAACACTTTTACTTTTATCAAGTAATTTAGTGTTCTTTTGTGCTTTGAAAGAAATATCCTTTCCATATTTGGAAGCATGCTCATGACCAAAGATCTTTAACTTCCCAACAAGAGTATTTCTGGAAAGTGTATCAAGGTTATTTCCTTCAACGATGGCATGTTTTTTAGAATCGTATTTGGCTGGCAACGATCTGAGAATTTTCATCACAATGTCCTTTTCAGGAATAGTCTTACCCAATGCAAAAGATGCATTAACAATTTTAAAAAATTTGTGATTAAACTTATCAAATGAATCTTCATCAGCCATACGAAGGTGTTCCCAATCAGAATTTAAGTTTTGAAGCCTAGCTTCTTTCTCAAAGGTATTCCCTTCAAATAGGGATTCTAATATATCCCAAGCATATTTAGACAGAGTGCACGTAGTCAAATGGTGCTGAAGATCTAGGGAAATGGCATGGATGATAGCATTCAATCCGTCATAATTTTGCTTTGCAGCAAGAATCTCAGGATCATCATAATCACCAAAGTCCTTTGCAACAATTACACCGTCTACTGTATTCGTTGAAGGACTATATCCATTAACAACATAAACGCATGATTGAAAATCACGTGCTTGGAGAAAGGAACGCATAGAAATTTTCCACCATAAGTGATTCGAGCCATCGAAGACTGGCAGTACGTTTATAGAGATAACGCTTGTGTCCATAGAGTAAGATTGCCACAAACACAAACTTATAAGGTCTTGAACGTGTTTGCCTGCTCTGATACCAATTGAAAAAGCGGGGGTACAAAAACCACACCCAATGTTTCGTTAGGCAATCTGTATGGACTAACTCCAATATAATTCCAAGAGAATCAACTAGACAGTCAGACTCAATCAAGGAAAATATATCCAAGAGTTTTATCTCTGTTTCTCAATGTAATCAGCAAATCAAACAGATTGAATCCGTGAGCCTGATTATTATAAGAAACAACTTGAACGGTACCAAAGAACAATGTTCAAGTGTCAATCAATTTAAATTAACAACCAAAGGTTGGATTTACCAATTGATTGTACTACGCACAACCTGTGATATTTATATTATATAAACAAATATAATGCTGAAAAGAAATAACACCGACACCAGAAGTTTTGTTAACGAGGAAACCGCAAATGCAGAAAACCTCCGGGACCTAGTTAAGATTTGAACACCACACTGTATTAAGCCGCTACAGACTCTAGCCTACTACAATTAACTTCGGACTGGAATGTAGTTGAGCCCTAACCAATCTCACACTGATTAAGGTACAGTCGCATTCCTTACGCCTTTGAATCCCAGCAGGACTCTACGCACTTGATTCCCTTAGCTGATCTCACCCACACTAAGAGTTTCTACGACCCAAAGTCGAAGACTTTATAAACAAATTTTTCTCCCACAGAAAAGTTTATTCTGATAGATAAATCTTTCTCCCACAGAAATACCTACGAAGTTTTTATTCCGGCTTTTGATAAATCAAGGTGAACAGGAACCAATTGATAATCCGGTCTTATATACTCGAAGAACAGCCTAGAAATATCAATCACCTCACAATAACTTAACTATATGGTAGTGGAACAAGTTATTGTGGAATCACAAAGAATGAGACGAAGAGCTTTGTGATTACTTTTTATATCTTACCTATCGGAGATAAATCTCTAGAAAATCTTAGAGAAGATAATACTCAATATGATAGAACAAGTAAGATCAGAGCACACAACTAAAGAGAAAATAGTTGGGTCTGGCTTCAGAATCCCAATAAAGTCTTTAAGTCGTTAACCTATAATGGTTTTAGGAAAAACCTAGGTTAAAGGAGAATCGACTCTAGTCACAACTAGTATCACACAGGAGGTGTGGGGATTAGGTTTCCCAGTTGCTAAAGTTCTCCCTTATATAGTCTTCAAATCAGGATTTGATAACTTTGGAACAAAGCAATCAATATTCACCGTTGGATGAAACCTGATTTAAGATTCAAGCTAATATATTTCCACCGTTAGATGGTCTTAGCTTGTTACACAGAAATGAAATATACCTTCATATGGGTAATCGTACCTAAACGTGTATATTGAGTTGGCTCATTAATAGTTAACCGAAGTTAACCACATGAACACTTTTGTGTTAACCATGTTCATCTTAACACTTCTAGATCAAATGATACTCAAATGAATCTAATTATGTTACTCATAGAGTTGTTGAATTGTTTATATTCTCAAAGAAGTATACAAGACACAATTGAAGCAAAATCGGATTGATTCAAAAGAATCAGTTCATGAACATTTTATCCACGGTTTGCAAAGATTGCATTCCTTAATATATAAATGTATTTGTTCATGAGTATGAAAAATACTTACCCGATTTTAGAACTTAACCCCATAAGTTTGCAAACGGGTACGTAAACTTAAGTTCCGGACTTGATCCTTTCCCACAGTTCACAAACGGGTACGCATACTGTCGTTCCGGACCGATCTCAGGTGAATAAGTTTGAAAACGGGTACGCAAACTTTGTTCCTGGACTTTGACAGTTAAAACCATTCGTATACGGGTATGTATACTTGGTTCCCGGACCTGAATTACTCTTACAATAGTTTGCATACGGGTATGCATACTATGCTATATCCAGACAATAGTTAATTGTTCTAAACTCATATTTCAATCATTGAAACATTCTTAGAAGATGACAATAGCTGTCTCATACAAACTATTAGCTTATAAGCAATTTTCAAGTGATCGAATGATCAATACGAAATATTCCGAGTCTACATCAAATGATTGTCTCACACAAATCATGTAAGATGTTACCAGGTGATTTTTACATGATCATCTTTTGATTTTCTTCAAGAATAATGATGAACGTAGTTAAAGCAAAAAGCTTACCAACACATATTTCGAGAAAGATATAAGCGAGTTAAACTCAGATCGAAATATCAAATGTGTATAATGTAAAGTCTATATAGCTATACGACTTTGTCTCAATAGTAGATAGAATAGAATAGAATTCTGAGTGATAGATAAGTTCAAGTCTCCACAAGCTCCCCTTAGTAGTTCTTAGTCTTTAATCGATGAACGCCATGAAGTCTAAAGCTCAACCACACATTCTATCCTTATTCGAGACATAGCTATAAGTAGACTAGAAATCAAGACTTATAGTTTTGACAACTAAACTTGACAAACAATCTTGAGATAGCAACGCTTGCGAGTTTGACCGAGCAGTGCTCTAACAACTTCTTTGAATTTCACCATGATAAATTGTATGTGAAGAACTTGAATTCCCACAAGGTTCTCCTCACTGGTCCAACTAAAGAATGGTCTATATAATATGGAGTTTACAGCTGCTCAACTTAAACAAGCTCTTATTTCAATTGCTTCTTCATCAGCTACATGGCATAATAAACTAGGACACCTTGCTTAGAAAATCTAAAGAATGTTCTGTCTTCAGTTAATGAGGTATTTGACAATCACTTGTCTGCAACAATTTGTCCATCTTGTAAACTGGCAAAATTCATGCTTTACCCTTTCCATATAGTTCCAATAATGTGTATGGTCCCCTGGATTTAATCAATTCAGATGTATGGGTTTCCCCTCTTTATTTTATCAATGGATTTAAGTATTATGTTTCATTTATTGATTCTTTTAGTAGATTTACTTGGTTATATCCTCTAGCATACAAATCAGAAGTACTTGACACATTTATCAAGTTTAAAACTTATGTTGAAAATCAGTTTCACAGAAAGATTAAGTATGTACAATCTGACTGGGGATGGGAATACATAAATGTTTCTACATATTTAGACAATTGTGGAATTGGTCACAAAGTATCTTGTCCTCATGCACATGCTCAAAATGGAATAGCTGAGAGAAAACACAGGCACATAGTAGAAACTGGTCTAGCCCTATTATCTCATGCTTCCTTGCTACTCTCTTACTGGTCATATGCATTTGAAACTGATAACATATTACCAACCACTAACTTACACAAACTATCACCTCTAGAAAATCTGTTTCAAATTTCACCAGAATACAACTTCTTATATACATTTGGTTGTGCCTGTTATCCTTGTCTGAGACCTTTCAATACTCACAAATTAGAACCAAGGTCAGTCAAATGTATATTTTTGGAGTACGGTCATATGCACAAGGGTTATAGATGCTTTAACCCTCTTACCATTAAGATAATTATTTGTATAGATGTGTTATGAGAATGATTTTCCATATGCAAAGTTGTTTCAATCTGAAGATTCCTCACATGCTGCAATAACTTCAATGACCATTCTACCCTCAAGTACTTCTACTAATACAATCTCAAATGTAGTGGATAACTCTTTGATGTACATGTCTATTTCTATATCCTTACCATCATCAACTCAGTCTACTTATATTCCTTCACCAACTGTCACTAATGCTCATTCCATGACAACAAGAGGTAAGAAAGAAAATTTTAAACCAAAAGTGTAAGCTTCTGAAGTTCAGACTGTATGCGAAGATATTACAGTTCCTACATGTTATTCCGAGGCTTGCAAAGATCCAAAATGGAGAGCTGCTATGGATAAAGAGATAACTGCTTTATTACAGAATGATACTTGGAAGTTAGTTCTTGTTCATTCAGGACAAAATGTTATTGGATGTAAGTGGATTTTTAGAATCAAAAGAAAATCAAATGGCACTGTAGAGAGATACAAAGATAGACTAGTTTCCAAGGGGTATAATCAAGTTAAAGATATTGATTATCAAGATACATTCAGTCATGTTGTCAAGCCAACAATAGTCAGACTGATAATTTGCATTTCTCTTTATAAAGGTTGGAAAATTAGGCAACTTGATGTTAATTAAAATGCATTCTTACATGGGCATTTGAAGGAAGATGTATTCATGATTCACCCCCCTGGTTATGCAGATAAACTAATTCCTAATCATGCCTGTAAATTACAGAAATCACTATATGGATTAAAGAAAGAACCCAGAGCAAGGTTTGCTACACTCAGTCAATTTTTGCTGCAATGTGGTTTTAAAGATTCCAAGACTGATACATTTTTATCCTTCATGGTCTCTCCTTTTGCTGCTTTATATGTGCTGATTTATGTAGATGATAATCTTGTTATTAGAAGCTCCATCTCAGCCATTGATCAACTTCTAACTGATCTTAGTAGAGAGTTTTCCATCAAAGATTTGGGAGAACTAAATTTTTTTTCTTGGGTATACATGCATCTAGACACTCTGCATGACTTCATCTCTCTCGAAGGAAATACATATCTAACTTACTGCATAAAACTAAGATGACATTTGCTAATCCCTATTATACACCCATTGCTTCTTCCAATACTGATGGTTCATCTCCATTATTTGAAAATCATGTGCTGTACAGAAGTGTTGTGGGTGCTCTGCAATATGCAACTATCACCAGGCATGATATTGCTTATGTTGTCAATAAATCTTGCCATCATATGCAGTTTCCTTCAGAGAATCATTGGACTGCAGTTAAAAGGATCCTGCGATATTTACAAGGTACTCTTGGTTTTGGGCCTTATGGCCTGCAGTTCAAGAGCTCTAGTTCCTTTCAGATTCAAGATTTTTCAGATGCGTATTGGGCTGGTGATTAGGATGATCGACGCTTCACTGGTGGCATGAATTTTTTTATTGGTCCCAATTCAATCTCTTGGTGTTCTCGTAAGCAGAAAACAGTCTCTCGATCCAGCACAGAAGCATAATATCATACTTTAGCTGATGCAACCTCAGAGGTAGTCTGGATTCAATTTCTATTGGATGAACTTCAATTTCACTCTCTAAGAGCTCCATTCCATTGGTGTGACAACATAGGTGCCACCTATCTTACTGCCAATCCTATTTTTCATAACATGATGTAACACAATGAAATATCATTTCACTATGTCAGAGAACTGGTTGCAGCAGGGTTATTGGAGGTAAGATTTATATCTACTCAAGATCAAATAACTGGCATTTGTACAAAAGGGCTATCTTCTACACAATTTGCTATTCTCAGACTCAATTAGTGTCTTTGATTCTTCATCGACACTTCACTTACGGGGGGTGGGGTGGGGGGTGGTGGTGGTTAAAGAATAACATTTTATTTTTGTTTATATGCGTGTTTGTACTTGTGTGTTGTGAGCATATGGTAACTGGCACGTGGTTATCAAAGTGTATGTTAGAAACCGGTAAAAGAAGTAACATATAATGACGGTTTGTAAAGGTTTAAAAGGATCCTATGATTCTCTTTTCTTGTAACTGAAATTAATCAAATCAATGAAAAATAATCTGAGAGAATTTTCCAACGACATTCTTTTTTCACACGATAGAAAGATGATAGTATATACGGCAAAAAGTTGCATGTCTTGAAGAAAAAATTAAAAGATTTTTTTTTACATACGGCTGATTGGTAAGCTATTTAAATTGGTGCAAGCCAACTTATCACGAGCTTATTGGTTAATAAATTATGTTTTGTATACATTTATTGTCTTTTATTAAAACATGTTTAATTTAGAAAAAGAATTTTTTGTAACCGGTCAAATTAGTTGTTAGTCTCTCTGCTCGTGGCATTAAGTTCCTATTTCGATCTCCAAAAGCTAATGAGTACCTATTTATGAAATGACTCCATAGAGCGAGCGATCACTCAACAATGGAACCTTGGTCAGGGATGAGTACCTATTCCTTACTGAAAAAGCAGGGGTATAACAACCACACCCAATAATTAAACTCCAATATAATTCCAAGAGCACCAACATAAAAGTGAACGAAATCAAGAAATATATCAAAGAGATTTATCTATTTTTCTCAATTCAATCAGCAAATCGAACAGATATAAATCTATGAGCCTGATTGATATGATAAATATTTAGACGGTACCAAAGATCAATGCCCAAGTGTCAATCAAGTTATATCCAACAAACAAGGTCAGATTTATCAATTGATTGAACTACGCACAATATGTGATATTTCAATTATATAAACAAATATAATGCAGAAAACAAATAACACAGACACCAGAAATTTTGTTAACGAGGAAACCGCAAATGCAGAAAAACCCCGGAACCTAGTCCAGATTGAACACCACACTGTATTAAGCCGCTACAGACACTAGCCTACCACAAGTTAACTTCGGACTGGAATGTAGTTGAGCGTTGACCAAGTCTCACACCGATTAAGGTACAATCACGTTCCTTACGCCTCTAGAGCCACGCCGGATTTTGTGCACTTGATTCCCTTAGCTGATCTCACCCACAACTAAGAGTTGCTACGACCCAAAGTCGAAGACTTATAAACAAATATGTCTCCCACAGAAATGTCTATTATTTTATTATTTTTGTTCCGTATTTTGATACAAAGATCAAGGTGAACAGGAACCAACTAATAATCCGGTCTTATACTCCCGAAAAGAAACCTACAAATATTAGTCACCTCACAATAACCTAACTGGTTAACAGAATAAGTTATTTCGGAATCACAAGAGTCTGAGATAAAGAACTGTTGTGAGTACTTTTTTATATCTTACCTATCGGAGATAAATCTCGAGTAAATCTTAGATAAGATAAAACTCAATACGATAGAACAAGTAAAATCAGAATACGCAACTACAGAGAAAATAGTTGGAGCTTGCTTCACGAATCCCAAATGAAGTCTTCAAGTCGTTAACTTAATAATGGTTTTGGAAAAACCTAGCTTAAAGGAGTCGACTCTAGTTTGCAACTAGGACACAGGAAAGTGCCGGCATTAGGTTTTCCAGTTGCTAGAGTTCTCCCTTATATAGTCTTTCAAATCAGGGTTTCTTACAACCAAAGCTAAGATAGCTTAGTAACAAAGCATTCAATATTCACCGTAAGATGAAATCCTGATTTAAGATTCAAGCTAAGTCTGCTTAGAAATTAAACAATCAATCTCCACCATTAGATGGTCTTAGCTTGTTACACACAAATGAAATATACTTATATTTAGATATGGGTAACCGTACCTAAACGTGTATATTGAGTTGGATTAATAAAAGTTAACCGAAGTTAGCCATATGAACACTTTTGTCTTAGTCGTATTCATCTAACACTTCTATACCAAATATGATGATAAATCAATCATGATAGATAATCAAATGAATCTAATTGTGTTTCAAATAGAGTTGTTCAATGGTTCACTATCTCATAGAAATATATATGAAATAATTGAAACAAAATCGGATTGATTCGTAATCGTACAAAGTACTTATACAAGAATCAATTCATGAACATTAAGCCATGTGTTAGAGCACTGCTCGGTCGAACTCGCAAGCATTGCTATCTCAAGTTTGTTTGTCAATGTTAGTAATATAAACTATAATTCTTGATTTCTAGTCTACTTAAAGTAATGTCTCGGACTAGGATAGATTGTGTAGTTGGGTATTAGACTTCACGGCAGTCATTAATTGAAGACGAAGAACTACTAAGGAGAGCTTGTGGAACTTCATCAACAAAAGGTATGTGGAGACTAAAACCCATCTATCAATTGGAAAATCTATTTCTAATTTATCTCCTATATTGAGACAAAAGTCGTATTACTATAGTTTTCGATTATGCACATTTGAGATTTCGAGATGAGTTTAACTTGCTTATATATTTCTCGAAATATGTGTTGGTAAGCTTTCACTTCAACCAAGTTCATCTTACATTCTTGACGAAAGTCAACAGATGATCATGTGAAAATCGCCGAGTAACATCTTACATGGTTTGTGTGATACAATCATTTGGTGTAGGCATGGAACGTTTCGTTATGATTATTTCAATAACTTGAAAATTGCTTTGATGCTAATAGTGTGTGAAAACAGCTATTGTCATCCTCTAAGAAAGTTTCAATGATTGAAATAAGAGTTTAGAACACTTAACCAACATTGGATTATAAACATGTTGTGCACTCTTGCATATATGTGATCCATGTCCGGGAACCATAGTATGCATACCCGTATGCGTACCTGTTGGTTTGAGAAGTCCGGGAACCTAAGTGCGCGTACCCGTACGCATACTGGCGTAGGTTTGTGACCGTAAATTTTTGCTAGGTTTGGAGATATGCGTAACCGTTCGCATACTGGCGAAATCCAAACTTGGTACGGCTATTTCAAGTATGCGTACCCGTTTGCATACTTGAATGGATAAAGTTCTAAAATCGGTTGTGACATGAACATTATACATTTACATAATAAGGAATGCATTTTTTTGCAAACCGTGGCTATAATGTTCATGAATTGATTCGAGTGAATCAAACCGATTTTTCTTCAATTGTGTTCTTGTATACTTTTATGAGAATATAGCAATTGAACACTCTTTAACTAGTTTCATTTGAGTCATTTGAACTAGTTATGGTTAAGATAAATAAGTTTGATATGAGAGTGTTCATATAGCTAACCTTGGTTAACTAATGTTGAGCCAACATGGTGTACATGTTTAGGTACGGTTACAAAAACCTAAATGAGGGTACATTTCATTTTTATATAACAAGCTAATTTCGATCTAACGGTTGAAAGATATTAGCTTGTATCTAATCAGGTTTTCATCTAACGCTGAATATTTAATGCTTTGTTACCAAGGTAACTTAGATTGCAAACCCTGAGTTGCAAACTATATAAAGGAGAACTCTAGCAACTGGGAAACTTAATCCCCACACCTCCTGTGTGATACTAGTTGCGACTAGAGTCGATTCTCCTTTAACCTTAGGTTTTTCACGAAACCCTGTAGGTTAACGACTTAAAGGCTTCATTGGGATTGTGAAGCCAGACCCAACTATTTTCTTTGTAGCTGCGTGTTCGGATTTTACTTTTATTATTGTGATTGAGTATTATGTTTGCTATGATTTGCTTGAGATTTATCTCCGATAGGTAAGATTAAAAGTAGTAACAAACATCTTCGTCTCATCGTTTGTGATTCCACAATATCTTGTTTCGTTAACATACGATTAAGATTACTATGAGGTGATTGATAATACTAGGCTATTCTTCGGGATGTAAGTCCGTTTTATCAATTGGTTCATGTGAACCTTGATTTATCAAAAGATGGAACAAAACTCATAGGCATTTCTGTGGGAGACACATCTATCTATTCCAATAGACTTTTCTGTGTGAGACAAATTTGTTTATCAAATCTTCGACTTTGGGTCGTAGAAACTCTTAGTTGTGGGTGAGATCAGCTAAGGGAATCAAGTGCGTAGTATCCTGCTTGGATCAGAGACGTAAGGAGCGCAACTGTACCTTGAATCAGTGTAACATTGATTAGGGTTCAACTACAGTCCAGTCCGAAGTTAATTGGTAGTAGGATAGTGTCTGTAGCGGCTTAATACAGTCTGGTGTTCAAAGCTGGACTAGGTCCCGGGGTTTTTCTGCATTTGCGGTTTCCTAGTTAACAAAATTCTGGTGTCTGTGTTATTTCTTTTCCGCATTATATTTTGTTATATAATTTAAATATCATAGGTTGTGTGTTGAATCAATCAATTGGTAAATCCAACCTTTGGTTGTTGATTTAAATTGATTGATCCTTGAACATTGGTCTTTGGTACCGTTCAAGTTATTTCTCTTATATTCAATCAGGCTAGCAAGTTCCTATTTGCTGATTGCGGATTGAATTGAGAGATAGAGATATAAAACTCTTTGATATACTTTTCTCTAGATTGAGTCTGACTTTCTAGTTGATTCTCTTGAAAGTATATTGGAGTTTGTCTATTCAGATTGCCAAACGAAATATTGGGTGTGGTTGATGTACCCCCGTTTTTTCAATTGGATCAAAGCAGGCAAATACATTTAAGACCTCATAAGTCTATGTTTGTAGCCATATGAGTATGGACGATAATATCTCTGACAACGCATTACCAGTTCAGAAGCATTCTAACTTGGTCTTGAGCCTTGTTTTCCCTGAGAAATCTCTCTCGTCTTCTCCATCATCCAAAACTATGTATAACTGGGAAGCACGGCTAGATGAACAGTTGGATTAAATTTCTGATGAAAGTGATTCAGAAGAGGGACAAGATGTTGATAAGGAAGTATCACAGTACATCAAGCTTTTTGATCATCTCCTAAAGAAAGAAAAGTCAACATCTTGCTCGGATGAATTTTTGGCTCCATTCTGTCTTGAAAACAAGAAAATGAGAAAACTCTTTAAGGGATATGACTATGGTTATAGTTTTCTACAATATATTCTTAAAGATCGTGAGGAAGATCTGCTTTCAAAGAACTATGAATGTGATGAACTTCGTCAAAATCTCTTTGGGTTGAAAGAAAGACTTGTAGAAACTGAAGCAAGGTATGACTCTCAACAAAAGTGTTTAAATGATAGAGAAAAAGTTTTTCTCACTCGTGAGAAACAATTGGAGACTGATCTTCGTGCTGCTCTTGAGAAGGTTAAAACTTTGGAAGAGAATTTGAAAAGCTTCAATTCTAGCTCTACAAAATTATCTTCTTTGTTAGGAGCATGTAAAGAACATCGTGATACACGTGGTCTGGGATATAAAGGTATAGACGCTCCTAGCACTGGTAAGATCAATTTTGTTCCTTCTAATAACCTTCTTCCTAAATTTTTTACTGGCAGCAAAAGTGAAAAACTTTCTCCAGCAACTGATGTCTCTAGAAACCAAGAATACCATCCCTCTAGGACTACTCAGTTGAGAACGGTTAAAAACATTCATGTCAACTGCTACTATTGAGGAAAGAAAGGTCACATTGAAAGAAAATGTCATATTCGATTACGGAATGAAAAACTTCATAACATTCTTGTCTGGATGTCTAAAGAAGTAATCAAACCGGCTTCTCAGTGTACAGTTAGAAATTCATCTCTCAATCAAGAAAAGTGCTGTGATGGGCTAATTCCTGATTATAAATATAACACGACTCCTTCTTACAACTGTAAAAAGAACAATGTTATATGGATGACTGATAACTCTGAAAGGTTTGTAAAGATAAAAAGGTTTCGAAGGAAGAATAAAACTTCAAACTCCTCTCTTATCTTCAAAGATGATCTTGCTCGTAAAATATGTGTTCCTGACTATATTCACATTAATAATCGTGTTTCGGAACTCAAGACCAGTATCAACAGTCTGAAGCGCAAGATCAAGAAGGCAAGAAAAGCAGCAGGTTCAGGTAAATTCTGTTCTTCTCTTGTTAATTCTTTTGAAGAATCTTGTAAGCTTCTGTTTTATGTCAAGAGAAAAGGAAAATATTAATACCCCTGATGAGTCATGCTCATCATATTACAACCTGACCATTTTTTTTATGTGTATCCTCTGTAAGACCATTAGATGATACACATAACTCTCAAGAAGATGGTTCTTTCTTGACAAATGGTCTGTGTTGTACGTTTTGTGTTGATTTTGATCCTCCCTTCTGAGCTTTGCTCCGGACAGTTGTTGTGCCTTGTCTGTATGATGTCTTAATTAAATCTTTAGATTGTTATTCCTCAATGATAGTTGATTTTCAAATTTGTTTTGTACTCTTCATGAGCCAAAGTTTTTTGTCATATGTTTAGAACTTGTTTTCAAAACATGTTTCTAGACGGTTCTCCTATGGGTTTCTGGATTTTGATTTTTGGATCATAACCATGAATTTTGTGCACCCGACCCATTACCAAACGGTTACTTGTAACCCTTGAGTTTCCTTGTGGAAATCTCTTATATATATATATCATGGATCTCTTTTGATATGTATACTAGCTCGGTAATGTCAAGATTATTTTTTTGGGTCTGCACAATTTAAGGATGCAATAAGGAAGACAAGTTTTATGATGCAAAATTTTTGAACTTCACAAAGAACCCATCTCCATAGTTTTCTTTCAAGCAATTGATCATGAAAAAGATCTTCCAGTGCAAATGTCTCTTCAATTGGTTGGAAATCTTCTTCAAGATTTTGAGGTCGTTTGTGAACAACTTGAAATTGCATCAAAGAACTTAGCGTTTCTGAAAAACGAGCTAAAGAAAGCATCTGACGAACTCGCCCTTGTCCGTTCCTTGGTTGCTGATCGTGTCTAAGTTTTTGTTTTGTTTTTGATTATTGTCTAGGAAACTTCTTATGAGAATTTATTCTTGTGTTTTAAGAAGGATAAATAGGGTTTGGAATAGCCATTATTGTGAGTACACATAGCTATTTCCAACGATTTTCATCTTGCAATGTTTTTAGATTTATTTATTTAGATTCTTAAGTTTATTTGGAAGATGATTTTTGCAGTATTAATCTTTATGGTTTTATATATTACAAATTGTTATGGGATATGTTGTTTACGTCCGTGAACCTTGACTGTCCCATATTTTTTCAAAACTTAACTCTATTATATGTCGATATGAAAGTATTGATAAAAGATAGAATGAACTTTTGACTACAAAAGTTAAGCCTTTTATGTCATTATGCAAATATTGATGGAAGAAAGGATGGACTTTTGTTTACAAAGATTAAGTCTATTATATGTCATTGTGCAAATAGTGATGAAAAATAGAATGAATCTTTGTTTATTCCGCAGTATTGGTCTTTCCCGGATCCACATCTTTGTGTATGTACTGTGTTGCTCCGTAAGTTCTCTTATGTTGAGCATGGCCAATTGAATTGATCATTTTCCTTGTGGTTAATTCAATTGAGATTTTTGGATACAAATTCATGTTCCATGTGATTTGTTAATGTCCAAAAAAATCCTTCTTTTCTTATAAAAGTAAGGTCGCTCTTGTTATTCTTTCGGGAATGATATTTTATAGGGGAGAGTTCTTAATTGAACTTGTGCTTAATTTCCAAATCTTTGTTGGGAGTGCGGTTGTGGAATATTGTAGGGGTTATCTTGTATCTTTATAAACTCCTTGATAAATGCATTTAGTTTCGGCTATTTGATGGCATCTAAACAAGTTGGTATGTTGTTCTCTTTTGGTCATGAAGCATCTCTATGAAAATATCATGAGGATCCCACTAGTTTTCGTACCTTTGCAAAATTTTATTGACAAAAAGGGGGAAATTTAATGTGTAGTTCACACTACAAATACATATGGTTTACGGATCATTATGTAAGGGGGAGTGGTTTTCATATTGAGATGAAGTATTGACTAAGAGGGATTGATACATATCACCATAGTATTGTTGTCAAAGTTTTGATGCAATTGGACTTTGATGTTGTATAATGATACTATGACACTGTATAACAATGATTGAGAGCAATTGTTTTCTCATTGTTATAGCTACGGATCTTCAACAACGATGATGCTAAGTTGAACACATTTGGAATCATTGAAGTACTTGGAAGTGACGAAGATTTCGAGTAATGTTGAAGAACCAAGGAGATCAAGCATTTGGATGAGAAGCTACAAAGTTTTTTTTTAATCCATATGTATTGATATTTTTGTCACTAAAATTGACAAAGGGGGAGATTGTTAGAGCACTGCTCAGTCGAACTCGCAAGCGTTGCTATCTCAAGCTTGTTTGTCAATGTTAGTGATCAAAACTATAAGTCTTGATTTCTAGTCTACTTAAAGTAATGTCTCGGACTAGGATAGATTATGTAGTTGAGCATTAAACTTCACGGCAGTCAATAATTGAAGACGAAGAGCTACTAAGGAGAGCTTGTGGAACTTCATCAACAAAAGGTATGTGGAAAGTAAAACTCATCTATCACTTGGAAAGTCTATTTCTACTCTATCTCCTTTATTGAGACAAAAGTCGTATTACTATAGTTTTCGATTATGCACATTTGAGATTTCGAGCTGAGTTTAACTCGCTTACATATTTCTCGAAATATGTGTTAGTAAGCTTTCACTTCAACCAAGTTCATCTTACATTCTTGATGAAAGTCAAAAGATGATCATGTGAAAATCGCCGAGTAACATCTTACATGGTTTGTGTGATACAATCATTTGGTGTAGACTTGGAATGTTTCGTTTTTCAATAACTTGAAAATTGCTTTGATGCTAATAGTTTGTGAAAACGGCTATTGTCATCCTCTAAGAAAGTTTCAATGATTTGAATAAGAGTTTAGAACACTTAACCAACATTGGATTATAAACATGTTGTGCACTCTTGCATATGTGTGATCCATGTCCGGGAACCATGGTATGCATACCCGTATGCGTACCTGTTGGTTTGAGAAGTCCGGGAACCTAAGTGCGCGTACCCATACGCATACTGGCGTAGGTTAGTGACCGGAAATTTCTGCTGGGTTTGGAGGTATGCGTACCCGTTCACGTACTGGAGAAAACCAAACTTGGTCTGGCTATTTCAAGTATGCGTACCCGTTTGCATACTTGAATGGTTAAAGTTCAAAAATTTGTTATGACATGAACAAATACATTTATATAATAAGGAATGCATTCTTTGCAAACCGTGGCTATAATGTTCATGAATTGATTCGAGTGAATCAAACCGATTTTGCTTCAATTGTGTTCTTGTATAATTCTATGAGAATATAGCAATTGAACAACTTTTTAACTAGTTTCATTTGAGTCATTTGAACTAGTTATGGTTAAGATGAATAAGGTTGATATAAGAGTGTTCATATAGCTAACCTCGGTTAACTAATGTTGAGCCAACATGGTGTACACATTTAGGTACGGTTACATAAACCTAAATGAGGGTACATTTCATTTTTGTATAACAAGCTAAGTTCGATCTAACGGTTGAAAGATATTAGCTTGTATCTAATCAGGTTTTCATCTAACGGTGAATATTGAATGCTTTGTTACCAAGGTAACTTAAATTGCAAACCCTGATTTGAAAACTATATAAAGGAGAACTCTAGCAACTGGGAAACCTAATCCCCACACCTCCTGTGTGATACTAGTTGCGACTAGAGTCGATTCTCCTTTACCTTAGGTTTTTCACGAAACCCTGTAGGTTAACGACTTAAAGACTTCATTGGGATTATGAAGCCAGACCCAACTATTTTCTCTGTAGCTACGTGTTCTGATCTTACTTTTACTATTGTGATTGAGTATTATCTTTGCTAAGATTTGCTTGAGATTTATCTCCGATAGGTAAGATTAAAAGTAGTAACAAACATCTTCATCTCATCGTTTGTGATTCCACAATATCTTGTTTCGCTACCATACGATTAAGATTATTGTGAGGTGATTGATAATACTAGGCTATTCTTTGGGAATGTAAGTCCGGTTTATCAATTGGTTCATGTGCACCTTGATTTATTAAAAGACGGAAAAAAACTCATAGTTATTTATGTGGGAGACATATTTATCTATTCCAATAGACTTTTCTGTGTGAGACAAATTTGTTTATCAAGTCTTCGACTTTGGGTCGTAGAAACTCTTGGTTGTGGGTGAGATCATCTAAGGGAATCAAGTGCATAGTATCTTACTGGGATCAGAGATGTAAGGAGCGTAACTTTACCTTGAATCAGTATGAGATTGATTAGGGTTCAACTACAGTTCAGTCCGATGTTATTGGCTAGTTTCTGTAGCGGCTTAATACAGTATGGTGTTCAAAGCTGGACTAGGTCCCGGGGGTTTTCTGCATTTGCGGTTTCCTCGTTAACAAAATTATGGTGTCTGTGTTATTTCTTTTCCGCATTATATTTTGTTATATAATTTAAATATCACAGGTTGTGTGTTGAATCGATCAATTGGTAAATCCAACCTTTGGTTGTTGATTTAAATTGATTGATCCTTGAACATTGGTCTTTGGTACCGTTCAAGTTATTTCTCTTATATTCAATCGGGCTCGCAAGTTCTTATTAGCTGATTGCGGATTGAATTGAGAGATAGAGATATAAAACTCTTTGATATACCTTTCTCTAGATTGAGTCTGACTGTGTAGTTGATTCTATTGAAAGTATATTGGAGTTTGTCTATTCAGATTGCCAAACGAAATATTGGGTGTGGTTGTTGTACCCCCGCTTTTTCACCATGGTTTGCAAAGTTTTCATTCCTTAATTCATAAATGTTTTAGTTCATGAGTGTTAGAATCATACATAACCGATTTTTGAACTTAACCACTGTGTTCGCAAACTAGGTACGTGAACAGCAGCTCCATACCTTGGCCTAGTTAAGCTGTTCACAAACCTGGTTCGCGAACAACTGTTCCAGACCCAACTCAGGTAAACCCATTCGGATACTAGGTATGCAAACAAGAGTTCCGGACCTGAATCTTCACAATACAGTTCGCATACTAGGTATGAATAACGTGTTGTATCCAGACATAGGTAATTTTTCTAAACTCTTATTTCAATCATTGAAACATCCTTAGAAGACGACAATGTTAATCTCACACATACCATTAGCTTCAAGTTTTTCAAGTGATCGAATGATCAATACGAAACTTCCCAAGCTAACATCAAATGACTGTCTCAC
Organism: Papaver atlanticum; assembly: GCA_023531105.1. Lineage (NCBI taxonomy): Eukaryota > Viridiplantae > Streptophyta > Magnoliopsida > Ranunculales > Papaveraceae > Papaver > Papaver atlanticum. The sequence continues at coordinate 1,088,268 of JAJJMB010001367.1, forward strand.
ACAAATCATATAAGATGTTCAAGGTGATTTTCACATGATCATCTTTTGGCTTAATATTTAGTTTCCAACAAATAAATTGTTTCTAACTAAACTCGTCAAGAATATGATGAACATAGCTAAAGAAAAAAGCTTCCAACACATATTTCAAGAAATAGATAAGTGAGATAAACTCAACTCGAAATATCAAATGTGTATAATGTAAAATTCTATATAGTTATACGTCTTAGTCTCATTAGAAGATAGAATATAATAAACTTCTAAGTGATATATAAGTTTTAGTCTCCACATACGTTTTGTTGATGATGTTCCTCCAAGCTCCCCAGTAGATCTTCTTCTTCAATTGGTGAACACTGTGAAGTCTAAAGCTCAACTACACATTCTATCCTAATCCGAGACATAGCTATAAGTAGACTAGAAATCAAGTATATAGTTTTGATTAACTAAACTTGAAAAACAAGCTTGAGATAGCAATGCTTGCGAGTTCGACCGAGCAGTGCTCTAAAAATCTCCCCCTTTGTCAATTTTTGTGACAAAATTATCAAATACATATGGATTACAAAATAAATAAACTTTGTAGCTTCTCATCCATCATGCTTGATTTCCTTGGCTCTTCAACATTCCTTGAATTCTTCACTACTCCAAGTACTCCAGCGATTCTGAACGTGTTCAACTCAGCATCATTGTTGTTGAAGATCCGTAGCCATAACAATAAGAAAATATTTGTTGTCAATCATTGTTATACAGTGTCACAGTATTATTATCCAGAGTCAAAGTCCAATTGCATCACAACTTTGAAATAATATTATGGTGATATGTATCACTCCCCCTTAGTCAATACTTCCATCTAACAATGAAAACCACTCCCCCTTACATAATGATCTGTAAACCATATGTACGTAGTGTGAACTACCAAATAATTCTCCCCATTTTTGTCAATATAAATTGGCAAAGGTACGAAAACTATAGGATCATAATGAAATTCTCAAAGAGATAATTCATGACTAAAAGAGAACACATCAACTTTGTTTCTATGATCTACATAGTCGAAACTTAGTGTATTCATCAAGGAGTTTATAAAGATACAAGATAACTCCTACAATATTCCACAGCCGCACTCCCCACAAAGATATGGCAATTAAGCACAAGTTCATTTAAGAACTCTCCCCCATTTGATGTCATTCCCAAGAGAACAACATGAACGACCTTACTTTTATAAGAAAAGAAGGATTTCTTTGGAATTAACAAATCACATGGATTTGTATCCAGTAAACTCGAATAAATTAACCACAAGAAGAACTTATAGATTAATTTAATCGGAAACGCTCAACATAAGAAAACTTACAGAGCCATACAGTACTTTCACATAGAAGTGGATCAGGGAAAGATCAATACTGCGGAATTTTTACAAGTTCATTCTATCTTTTATCAATATTTTCATAAAGATATAATAGACTTAACTTGAGAACATATGAGATAATGAAACAATTCACGAACGTAAACACACATATATCTCATAAGCACTTTCAATATATAAAACCAATAAGATTAAATACTGCAAAATCATCTTACAAATAACTTAGAATTTGAATAAATAAATCTAAAAATATTGCAAGATGAAAATCGTTGAAATAGCTATGTGTAATCACAATAATTGTTATTCCAAACCCTAGTTATCCTTCTTAAATACAAGAATGAATTCTCATAAGAAGTTTCCTAGACATCGTAGAGCTTTCTCACAGCGTCTACCGAAAATTCGTTTTTATTATTGAAAAATCCATTGATTATAGGATCATTCAATTCTTCCAGATCTTCAGAAATGTCAATTAAATCACTAAGCTCTGTTTTCAGTTCACACAAGGTGTTCTTTGTTAGAAACAACATTCGTTTATAGTGAGCTATCTTTTGCAAAGATAAAATGATTTGAGATTGTAAATCATTTCTTTTGCTGATGAAAATCCTTCACGATAACCCTAAAGTTATTATCATGCTGACAAACAGACAAAAAACAGTTAAAGGAAGAACCTTTTTCATCATTTGTAGACCTCTCCTTTTTATTTCTTGAAGATTGGATTCATTCACATAGATACACATTAACTGCGTTGCATCCCTTTTTGTGGTACCTCTAGTTACATGAGCCATGATTCTGTATCTTTCAAAGAAAAGAGAGTTAAGGGCATTTTGATCACAAATGAATATTGTTGATACATGAAAATAGTGACCCCTTAGCAGGGATAGGAAGCCCACTAAAGGGGAGGAAAACCCAACATAAGGCATGAGGACTAAGGCCCAAGTCCACTAGAAGGTATCCATAAGGTGGAAAGGATAAGGAAGGAATTAATCGGAAAGGAGAAGGTTGTATTAGAGAAGGAGTGGCATTAGTAGTAATTAAGGAGGTTTATGGACATGTGGCATGATGTCATAAAAGGAAGGGCTTTTGGGAATGTCTATATAAGAAGGTACAAAGTACAATGGAAAGCAAGTTCTCTCTCATACCATTCCTAGAAAGTGTTGCCATTAGGTGTGACTAGGACGGGGTAGAACCGATATCATATTCACCCCTCAACGAATATAAATAGAACACTGGAAATACCAAACCCTAAAGAGTTTTTCAAGAAGCACTTTGAAAAGTCTTCACGGTTCACGATCCATTATCTATTTTTGATAAGAAAATATTCATTTTGCAAAACTTAACTTTCATAACCTTATGTAAATTTTAAGATAAAAATAAACAACTATACAAGACTTGAGAAACCTTGGTGCAATCCTCATATTCTCAAGTTAATAATGAGGATGCAAAACATCACTACAATTAGGTAGCAATGGAGTGAGCAGAATGCTCACTTCTTGTGTCACATGGTGACTTACCAAGGTTTATTGTATAAATAGACTTCTTACCTCGTCTGACTCTGGTTCTTTTAGACTTCTTCTTGGATTCAGAGGTTCCCTGTTGGTTACTCAATGCCATATTTATCCTTTGCATGTCATTCTGAAGCTTGGAAATTCTTTTGTTGTTCTTCTTGAATTTCCAACACTTACTTTGAACACGATTCGCATTTCCATAAACCAAGCAATTCAGAGAGGAATTTTTGTTTTGGCAATTGGCCTCCTGTTTATCACAACCTTCTACATCCATCTTTCCAGAACCGGCTGGAACAAAGGAGTTGATTGTGCTCAAAGTCTTTTTTTGAACCCTATACCATTTGTGTTTCCAAAGGACTTCTGACCAAATAACATTGCTGAGATCTTGTCAGAACTTCCAGACAACTTTTGCAAGTCACACTTAAGAGTATCAATCTCTTTTTCTTTTAGAGATATGGTTCTGGTGAATTCATCATTAAGATTATCAATCTCAAGATTTTTCACCTGAAGTGATGATTCAAGTTTCCCCAACAAATTTTTTAGTTGAAGATTTTCTTGGTGAATTTCTTTATTTTTATCCAAGAATTCCAAAAACTCAGTGTTAGACTCGTATTCTGAATCAGAATTTGAGTTAATAGAAGTTTTTGCTGAGAGAGCATAATTTTTTGTGCAAACTTGAGAAGTATGTATATTCTTGACAAACTGACATGATTTTACTTCTTGTATTGAATCATCTGAAGCAACAGAGAGAGAGAGAAACGTTTATCAGATCTTTTGCTTCTCTTTACAATATCCTTGATCTTTTGTATAACCAATGACCTGTAAAGATCAACATGATTTGGACAACATTCATCAGCCTAAGACAAGTTAGAAGATTCACTTGTATTGGTCACAGCATTGAACGCAGATGTTCTGACTGTGTTCTGATCATGATCAGGTATTTTTAACTTTCCAATAAGTGAGTTTATGGAAAGAGTTTCAAGGTTATTTCCTTCAATGATGGCATGTTTCTTAGAATCATATCTAGCTAGCAGCGATCGGAGAATTTTCATCACAATGTCCTTTTCAGGAATAGTCTTACCCAATGCAAAAAATGCATTAACAATTTCAGAAAATTTGTGATTAAACTTATCAAATGAATCTTCATCAGCTATACGACGGTTTTCCCAATCATAATTTAAGTTTTGAAGCCTAGCTTCTTTCTCAGAGGTATTCCCTTCAAATACGGATTCTATGATATCCCAAGCATCTTTAGACCAAGTGCACGTAGTCACATGGTGCTGAAGATCTGGGGAAATGGCATGGAAGATAGCATTCAATCCGTCAGAATTTTTCTTTGCATCAAGAATCTCAGGATCATCATAATCACCAATATCCTTTGCAACAGTTACACCGTCTACTATAATCATTGGAGGATCATAGCCATTAACAACACAAACCCATGATTGAAATCACGCGCTTGTAGACATGTACGCATAGCAATTTTCCCCCATAAGTAATTCGATCCATCGAAGACTGGCGGTGCGTTTATAGATATAGCACTTCTGTCCATAGAGTCAGATTGCTACAAACACAGACTTATGAGGTCTTTGCGTGTTTGCCTGCTCTGATACCAATTAAAAAAGCGGGGGTATAAAAACCACACCCAATAATTCATTCGACAATATGTATGGACTAAACTCCAATATAATTCCGAGAGCACCAACTTAAAAGTGAGCTCAATCAAGAAAGATATCAAAGAGCTTTATCTCTTTTTCTCAATTCAATCAGCAAATCAAACAGATAGAAATCTATGAGCCTAATTGATATGAGAAATACTTGGACGGTACCAAAGACCAATACCCAAGTGTCAATCAAGTTATATCCAACAAACAAGGTCGGATTTATCAATTGATAGAACTACGCACAACCTGTGATATTTCAATTATATAAACAAATATAACGCGGAAATAAATAACACAGACACCAGAAATTTTGTTAACAAGGAAACCAAAAATGCAGAAAAACCCCGGGACCTAGTCCAGATTGAAAACCACACTGTATTAAACCGCTACGGACACTAGCCTACTACAAGTTAACTTCGGTCTGGAATGTAGTTGATCCCTAACCAAGTCTCACACCGATTACGGTACAGTCGCATTCCTTACGCCTCTAGAAACACGTCGGATTCTGCGCACTTGATTCCCTTAGATGATCTCACCCACAACTAAGAGTTTTTACGACCCAAAGTCGAAGACTTATATACAAATCTGTCTCCCACAGAAATGCCTATTCTTTTTTTTTTTTTATTCCGTCTTTTGATACAAAGATCAAGGTGAACAGGTAACAACTAATAATACGGTCTTATACTCCCAAAGAGAATCATAGAAATATTAGTCACCTCACAATAACCTAACTGATTAACAGAAGAATTTATTGCGCAATCACAAGAGTCTGAGACAAAGAACTGTTGTGATTACTTTTTTTTATATCTTACCTATCAGAGATAAATATTGAGTAATTCTTAGAGAAGATAAAACTCAATATGATAGAAAAAGTAAGATTAGAATACGCAACTACATAGAAAATAGCTGGATCTGGCTTCACGAATCCCAAATGAAGTCTTCAAGTTGTTAACCTAATAATGGTTTTGGAAAAACCTAGGTTAAAGGAGAATCGACTTTAGTTTGCAACTAGGACACAGGAAAGTGTCGGGATTAGGTTTTCCAGTTGCTAGAGTTCTCCCTTATATAGTATTTCAAATCAGGGTTGCTTACAATCAAAGCTAAGATAGCTTAGTAACAAAGCATTCAATATTCACCGTTAGATGAAATCCTGATTTAAGATTCAACCTAAGTCTGCTAAGAAATTAAGCAATCAATCTCCACCGTTAGATGGTCTTAGCTTGTTACACACAAATGAAATATACTTATATTTAGATATGGGTTACCGTACCTAAACGTGTATATTGAGCTGGCTCAATAACAGTTAACCGAAGTAAGCCATATGAACACTTTTTTCTTAACCATATTCATCTAACACTTCTAGACCAAATATGATGATCAATCAATCATGATAGATAATAAAATGAATATAATTGTGTTTCAAATAGAGTTGTTCAATTGTTCGCTATCTCATAGAAATATATATGAACAAACTGAAACAAAATCGGATTGATTCGTAATCGTACAAAGTACTTATACAAGAATCAATTCATGAACATAAGCCATGGTTTTCAAAGTTTGCTTTCTTTAATTTATAAATGTTTTAGTTCATGAGTATGATAATCATACATAACCGACTTTAGAACTTAACCACTGTGTTCGCAAACTAGGTACGTGAACAGCAGCTCTGGACCCAACTCAGGTAAACCCGTTCGAATACTAGGTATGCAAACAAGAGTTCCGGACCTGAATCTTCACAATACAGTTCGCATACTAGGTATGCATACCGTTTTGTATGCAGACATAGGTAATTGTTCTAAACTCTTATTTCAATCATTGAAACATCCTTAGAAGACGACAATGGTAATCTCACACATACCATTAGCTTCAAGTAATTTTCAAGTGATCGAATGATCAATACCAAACTTCCCAAGATAACATCAAATGACTGTTTCACACAAATCATATAAGATGTTCAAGGTAATTTTCACATGATCATCTTTTGACTTAATATTTAGTTTCCAACAAATAAATTATTACCAACTAAACTCGTCAAGAATATGACGAAAATATCTAAACCAAAAAGCTTCCAACCCATATTTCGAGAAATAGAAAAGCGAGATAAACTCAGCTCGAAATATCAAATGTGTATAATGTAAAAGTCTATATAGCTATACGACTTAGTCTCATTAGAAGATATAATAGAATAAACTTCTGAATGATAGATAAGTTTTAGTATCCACATACCTTTTGTTGATGAAGTTCCTCCAAGCTCTTAAGTAGATATTCTTCTTCAATTGGTGAACGTCGTGAAGTCTAAAGATCAACTACACATTATATCCTTATCCGAGACATAGCTATAATAAGTAGACTAGAAATCAAGTATATAGTTTTGATCAACTAAAACTTGACAAACAAGCTTGAGATAGCCACGCTTGCGAGTTCGACCGAGCAATGCTCTAACACTTACAGGAATTGAACCCGTTCTTCGACATGAAATTAAAGATTTTAGTAACTAAATAAAGTTAAACAAATACGACTCATTTTAGCCCTTTCAATATCACAAATTAAAAAACGGCAAACTAAAAGCCGTTAGAAAGAAAAAACAATTTGGACAGAAAACTTATTGTTTTTTTTCTAATATTTGTTTCATACGACAAACTAAAATATGTGTAGTGAAGACTTTCACTCCCTCTATCTTCTAAACGTACAGTTTGATTAAGTTTTTTGGTGAAAAGGGGTTTCCCTCTACCCGTATAGTATGATCAAATTAGATGAAGCTTTTCATTTTGAAAGAGACTCTCAACCTCCACAGCCCTTTCTCTTAGAAAAAATCTTTTAAAAGTTTCACTTGAAAAGGCTAAACATCAGCCGTTTGAGCGAGAGCTGATCATTTGCCTCTCCAAACCTTCTTTAATTATTTTTATATTTTTTATATTTATCTTTATCCTCAACCAGCTAATTATTTGACACCCAAATCGATTTTTTTCGAACAGCTGAATATCAGCCTCTTAGTCTCCAGTGTAACTCACTCTTTCTCATGAAAGAGTGTGTCAAGGAGTTTGGGTGAAAGGATGTGTCTAAAAACGGTTAAGCCTCATGAGCACGATTAAAATTCCAAGTTCTATGAAGTAATGTTTGAGCCTAAACACAAGACAGAGTTTTAGTCAAGATGAAACCCAAGCTTCATCCAAGATGAGATTGAATCTATGTCCAAGACTAAGCTCATCCTTCTAACCAGACGAAGCTCGGAAATTGAAGAAGATAAAACTCAATCCTCAACTCAGGCGGAGGTGAGGCCTCGACCAATACATCGGTGAAGCTCTGGACGGAGAACATCCTTTCCAATTCTGATCACGCGGCTACCATCAGATTTGCAGGCATAGAGGACACGATAAACGCGTCCCTCCATTGTGAGGTGGTTAGGTTCAAGCACGACATTACTGATTTGTTTCCGTTGAGTGCCTCATGTTCATACTTTCTTTTTTGCATAGGGGGGACCCCTGTTTTAGAAGATGTAGTCACTCTCCCAGGATTGGAAATCCGCGGTACTCATCATTACCATGAGACGACTGTCTTTGAGGCGAGGATAAGGAGCTATAGGCTTATCTGATAGATTGCAAAGACGAGTGTCGGGAAGAACGAGTAAAGAACGATCATATGCCTAAAAAAAGGGACAGTTCCAAAGGGACAGGTGTTACTCCAGCCAAAGTCGGTGGTCATAAACAGAACCCGACTCCTGCTTCAAAGTGAAAAGCCATTGCTGTAGAGAGTAAGAAGACTTCCTTTGCACCACTTCCAAAGGGTGAGGGCTTACTGACCATCTCTACGCGAGCCTTTGAATCCCTTCAAAGTAAATCCGCTCCACCTATGCAAGCTGATGACTCATCCGAGTATTGCATCAAGGTTAACAGACGCGCCTATTTCCCTCTATGGATCAAGTACTGGGACCCTCGGCCGGTCGATAGGAAGGTTACGCCTCCTCCTCGAAAAGAAAAGAACCATCGTGCAGAGCGAGCAGCTTTCATCCTATTTTGGCTTTGCCACTAAGTCTTTGAGTACAGTACCCAGGATATCATCAAAAACGAACTCATGCCGATGGCTGTACTGATGTCACGTGATGTCTCCTTTCCTCTTGCTCCGATGTTCTTGAGATGGTTTGTATCGTCAGTTATATTTGCATTATTATCATATCCGTCGAGTGAATGCCATTCATGAAGTCGAGACTTTGGTCCCTTCCTCCTTCATCCAAGCGTGGGTTTGGGAGCATCTTCCCGAGTATGGACCTTCATCTCACTCATTGGCAGTCCATCGCAAAGAGAAGGTTGAGCGGGAAGATGGTACATCTGTCATGGTTCCTGCTGTCTACAGTTACCCGCGGATGGCTCTTTGGCGAGGCAAAGGAAAAACAACTTAGGATGATATCGTGGATTTCATGGATATGCCAAGTATTATAATTCATTTCATTATCATGATGGTCGCTATGGTCTCGCTCAGTATGACTTCACGTCTCTGCTAGAGGGTGAGATGTTAGATTCATCACAGGTCTTTCCAGTGCAAGAGTTTGATTCGGTAATGGCTGTGTTTCCCGGCTATCTTCCCGGATTTTTAACTGGTAATTTTATGGTGATGTCCTACAATTCTGACTGCACAGATCGGTAACTGGGGTTTGATCAGGGGTTCCTTCTCCACATCCACCTTCATCCGATTTCGAGGTCCCCGCGATTCGTGATAGATTTGATCGTTTTATTTTTAAGGAAGCAATACGTTGAGTGATCGTGCGATCACCTTTTCATTTCAACACCTGATCCCGGTGCGCCCCTTGGTTATTTATGAGGCACCCCATGACTATCATGATCAGATCCGTAGGCGTTGTTGAACTTTTTTTTTGCGTGAGGCGTACCCCCTCAACTGTTAGTTTATGATGATCTCATACAACTGCACATGTCCCGACGTGTTAAGCTAGTTGATGCGGTGGCGAAGAAACATGGGTTCAAATATGGTACAAAAGGTCGTTCTATGGAGCCGATACTGACTACATGGGATCCACCGACAGGGCAAGAGCCCATAAGAAAAGATCTTAAAAATAAAGGAGCCAAGCCCCCTCTTTCCAGCAAGAAACCCGCTAGAATCCAAATTCTGAAGCCCGTCGTTAGCTCTTAGATTGCGCATGTGCGTTTCTGAACTTACTTTGGCCGTCCCTATGTTTTCGTCTTTTTTTTCCTCCCTTTTTTTTCTTTTGAAGTGGCAGGTTTATGCATCCTCACTGAGTCCTACCGTCCAATCCCGTGGGATGTAAGCCGTCCTCAAATCTGATGGAAGAGTATCTTAACATTCCCGAGCATGACTGGTCTCAGAAGAGTCTCGCTTAAAAGGCTAGACGAGATGCGGGTATCTCGTCAGTTACCTGCATCCGTCCTTCTTCCACAGTTGATGTTTCATGTGTGTCCCCTTTGCAGACTCGACGTGATGCTGGCGGTAGTCCTATTCCATCCTTTATGGATCGTATGCATAGCCTTAATATTGACATGCCAGGGTCCGGTGGTACTGGATGGGTTTCTCCACGTTTGAGAGTGACATATGTTAATCCATTAAGGGCGGAAACCTTTTGTTTTAGGGGTCGGGCCTTAGAATCACTTGGTGAGATACTAGATTCTCTTAGTCCTTCTGGCTCAATTTGCTCGGTTCTTGGTGGGTCTCTAGCCCATGTGGCATCTGGTCACGATTCTCATTCTGCAGGTAACTGACCGTCCTTTATCTTACATGTATTTCTTTATTTAATCCACGGTGTCCTTTAGTTTATTTCGTTCTATTTATACATTGACTTCAGGCCCTTAATATGTGTTTTGTGTATCTTTTATTTTGTAGGTTCTTCCATTGATTCTGAATCATCCTCATGTTTTTCGCCTTCTTATTCATAACCCCGCGAGCCATCTCCCGATCTTCCCTTTTCTGAGGTTAGTTATTATTCTCGTTTCCTCCCCCCTTCTTCTTTTTGTATCTCCGCTTATTGGCTTGCCTTTTTTTTTTTTTTTTTTAAATATGGGCAAGCGCAATCATAAAGAATCAGCCAGGAAAGAAGATTCTAACAGTGTGAGTGGTGCCAAACGCGTGAAGCTAGGCGGGGATGGATTTGTACCCAAAGTCCACCCGAGGGAGAACCTTGATGCTTCCAACATATTGTCATTGCCAGAAGATCCTAAGTTCTGTTTTCCAAGATAGTTGATGCTGATGAGGTTGGTGTCGATCCTCGAGTTTACACGCGAGTTCATGGTTTCTGGGTGCCCTCTTTTTTGGCTACCACCTACAAGAGCATTGTTGAGCGATATGGCCCGTTGGTGAAGGAATGTGTTCTTGATATGAAGACATTATGCAACATGAACAAGAACCTTCTAGAAGTCGTCGATAGTTCTAGCGGGTTGGCAGTGATAATATTAAGGGGTGGGAAACCACAATTAGGTAGGCTCTTTGTCTTGGCTTTCCTATACAATGGTTGGATGATTCGTTAACTAAAGTGAAAAATCGATACGATCCCCATGTGCACCTCCCTGGGCAAATTGCTGGAGAAAGGCTTGTCTAATCTTTCCAAGGTGACGTACGAGAAGAAAGTGGCGTTGAACAAGCTTGTTGCTGATGTTTCTGCGGCGACAATTGCTACCCAGTAGGCGGATATGGCTGGGAACGAGGTCCACGAGGAGCTTGAAAGGAAGAGACAGGAGTTGTCTGCGTTCGATTTCATTTGACATGCTTCCATTTTTTACTCCCTTCTCTTTTCCTTTATCAGCAAACAATTTTCCTCTCTTCTTTTTCTTGTTTTTCTTTTTAGCTGAATGATACTATGTTGTGCTTGGTTTTGTTGTAAGAACATTGATGATGACATTTCTTCCCTTCATGGGATTATTCAGTTTTATGAGGATTTCATGGGATGGAAGCATATAATTTATCTTTTATTTTTGTTAGACTTTCGTTATATCAATGCGAATGTGGAATAGATTATAAGAAATAAATTAAGTTTCTGGATTTTCCGGCATATGCAATTTTTTCTTTTTCAATTGGGCTTGAAAATTATAACATAGTGGAGGAATAGGGCGAGCAGCTAGGTAGGCAATTGTCGTGGGATGCCTCCTAACCTAATTATATCTCGATGTTTATTTAATCAATCAAGTTATCGTTATGTGTGAAATGGTGTGATGTTGATGGATCAAAAATATTTGAACGACGTGTAAACAAAATGTTTTTTTTAACGGTCCGCGAGTTATAACCCCAAAGGTGTCACTATCCATCCACAAAAAACCCATCAAAACAAAAGTAATACAAAAAACCCAAAGAATTTGATGAAACCAATTTTGGTTTCATCATAAAATTTCATGAAACCAATTTTGAAATTTGGGGTTTTTGTATCAAATTTTAAAAATTTGGGGTTTTTTTTATCAAATTTGTTTAAGATGGAGTTTTAATGGATCCCAACATTTGTATGGGGTTTTTGTACCACAAGTTTGGTCACCTGGGGTTTTTATGACTAGTTCTGTTTTTTTAATGCAAAAGATCAAAGGTGGAAACTCTCTTATGAGTAAGTATCCAGATGGTGATGGGCAAGTGAAAATATTATTACGTCTTCAGAACTAGTCATAAAAACCCAAGGTGACCAAACTTGTGGTACAAAAACCCCATTCAAATGTTGGGATCCATTAAAACTCCATCTTAAAAAAAATTGATACAAAAACCCCCAAATTTTTAAAAATTGATACAAAAACCCCAAATTTCAAAATTGGTTTCATCAAATTCTATGATGTTTCATCAAATTTTATGATGATACCAAAATTGGTTTCATCAATTTCTTTGGGGTTTTTGTGATACTTTTGTTTTGGTGGGTTTTTTGTGGATGGATAGTGACACCTTTGGGGTTATAACTCGCGGACCGTTACTTCTTTTGGAGTCATAAAAATTGCTCATATTACCAGTTTGCAATCACATCTAAAGACTTAAAGGCCTAGACAAATAAAGCTCCCACATTGAACGGTGAGGAAACCCTCGCTTCTTATTGGCCGAAATAGGCCCTTTTTGAATTTTGTGAAACGAGCGTTTTGGTGACACTTGACAATGTATGATTGGTTTAAAAAGAATATGAAAAAAATAATAAAACAAGATACTAATAATGAAAAAAATAATAAAACAAGATATTAATAATGCAAAAATAAAATAAAATAAAATCCATGTTTTTCTGTTTACGTGCCTAATGATGTTTGCCATGTCTACCTTTCACAATTGCATGTCCGTTTTTTCTTTTATTTTGTCCTCTCATTATGGAAATGGAAGAAGGTCCAATCCGACCAGGTCCAGCTCAACCCGGTCTGGTCCAAGTCAACCCGGTCCGGTCCAAGTCAACCCAGACCAGTCCAACCCAACCCGATCCGGCTTAACTAATTCCCGGTTCCCGTTCCCATTTGTGCGCGAACGTGGTTGTTCTGATTATATCTATATGTAGCGGGAACCAAAGTATGAGGTATGTAACTATAACGTGGATTTTTAAATTGAAATGTAACTATAACGTGAATTTTTACATTGAAAACTTGCTAGGCTTATTTATTTGTTTTTAGAGCATGCCTAGTTTCGTTTATTTTTGTCTTAAGATAATTCCACGGCATATAAGGGGTCAATTTAAATTATGATTGTTGATCTCGATCATTAAGAATTTTGGTCTTAATGCTATTTTGTTCTCTTGAATATGATATTGGCTATAGTTAAATGGTGTCTTTTGTTCAATTGGTTGTACCTACTCGATTCCAATGTATGTATTTCTTTAGGGTTTAGAAGTACTTGGAACATTATTGCGTACATGATATTTTGTCCCCAAATTTGACATGTTCCGTGGGATTTAATCCACTGGCTCGACTATTAAAGAGTCGATAGTTTCAAAAGATACGTTGCAAATAAAATCACATGTTTTCCAATTTTTGTGGAAGAACTCACAAAAGGTGATATGAGTAAGAAAATTTCAATTTCTATTCTTCATCCATGATACTAACGAACCAGTATATGTATAAGTATGACAACAAGAGAACTATCTTTAGTAATATATTCAACCTAAAGTACGTGGTTGACATGTGTAGTGAATTTCTCTTGGCCTGTTGAGATAAAGAAATTTCTCAAATTAAGCTTAATGTAGCGAAATTAAAAATGGAAAGAACCCCGAAGTAATGGAGGTTAGACGTACCGACTCATATAAAGCATGTGAAAAGGAACATATATATCATGAGACAAAAATGTATTTTTTACCCAGCAGTAATAACATCAAAGTACAGGTATCAATTGAACATGGGATGAAGCTAAGATGTAATTCTAGCTCTCATCAAAGAGTTGGGAATGAATCTTCTTACCGGTATTGGTACAAGCGATGTAATGCGGGTACCATAGTAGCACCCAATTTCCATAGGAATGTTATAATTTAGACATCAACTTTAATGACAAGAAGCACACTTTTCCAGGCCAATTGACTATTTAATTGAACTAGATCCAATATCTGCGCTTATGGAATGAAAAGTACACCATTCCCAAGAAACATAAATTCTCTAAAGAACTTGAGATATATCTGGATGAAACGTAACATATATTCACTCTAAAGTAATTGAGTTGAATCTCACTTTTTATTACGTAATAAGGACACACCACTTATTAAAACTCTCAAGACCCAAATGTCTAACTCATAGTTGTTTTTCTTCCACTAGCTTAAGGAATTTAAAATAGTTGTTGAACCATTTCCTTATAATGTGACTACGACGATTGGATCATCGAGAACAACACTACTCAAAATTTGTTTTCAAGATAGAACAAAGACGTCACAAAATCTCTACATGTACCGAGAGATAATCACACCTTGTTAAAATCCAAAGAAACCCATGCAAATGGATATCATGTGGAACCTGACTGTGATGAGAATGTAATTGATTGCATCTTTTATAGTCTCTAATGTATTTGAAAGGAAACATACTTTAGAGAAACTAATGAGTCAATTTAGTGAAATTTAAATCACTATAGTATTAATTTGAATTATTGAATCCATATTGACTCCAACGTTGAAATGTTGGAAATTGACTCATACAGACTTTGACATAACCATAATGGCACTTTGGTTGTGGCATGATGTTTCGTTTTGAAAGGACTCATACGTACATCATTGTGTTTGAGTGGACGAGACAACGGGAACAAGATTGACAAAATGCGAAGTAACGACATATCTCTTAATAAGTGTTTTCTAAAGTACTAGATGCACAACCCCCTCCCCTCTCCCATTATGCTTTTAAGTAAGATAGCATATCACTCATTTTACAAAGTCTTCAGTTAAAAAGGATCGAGACCATCCTAAGATGCAAATGGTAAACAATCCATATTACAAAGAAAACAAGGTGAAATTTAGAAAAATATTCATGCAGAATGCGGACCATTAAAGTGACTTATGGCTCTGGTGAATGTTTTGACATTTTTGACTAGTTATAGTTCCCAAGAAATTTTGCGCTTGGAAAACTACTAGCACATATTGTACATGTAAGGGCTCACCACCCCTTGTAAATGCTAGCTAGTGTACATCAAAAGGACTTGATGGTTATTGTGTATTTAATAGGATCAATGCAGAGCATCCTATACCTTATGGTATCGCAAAGGCTATCATCAAAAGGTTACAGATGGTTCCTAAGGTATGGTTATGCGTATAAACCTACCTTTAACTGCTTGGGAAATATGCAATATCACACGCATCTTCACTTATTCGTTTTAGACCCACAATTTGTCAACCATTCTTTGTGTACCAGTTAGTAAATTGATAAGCCTGACATTTTGTGTTCTTCTGTATTTTTGGTTGCACTATATATGTTCCCCTACGAATCCACATCGTACTATGATGGGTCATCAAAATGATTAGGTAACTATGTTGGACAAGAATTTCCAACGATTATCCGTATTTTAAACCTTTTGGGACGAGATATCTTACCGCTAGATTTGCGGTTTGTCATTTTAATGAGACAGTCTTCCCGTCGTTAGGGGAAGATAAAAAAGTAGTTTCTAAGGGAACGACAAGAATTGTCGTGGTGTGTTCCCACTGTGTCTCATATTAATTCTTGTACTCCACAAATGTAAATGTGAAGTGACAAAGAATAATTGATTTCAGAAAGTGCACTGATATCAGCAATGTGACAAGATCACACATACCAGCTGCAAATAATCCTGCAAGGTTAGAAATCCTCAGTATGGGGTACACCATAGACTAAGGTGTTGCAACTACACTTGGTGGAAGTGTAGTTAAGGTCATGGCTCCACAAAGGAAGATGGAGAGACCACCAGGGTCGATCAATACTCACCTAGAAAGGAAGTAGATGAGTAAGGCACAACCTAATTTGTATCATTAATGAATTCATCTCATTTTATTGACTCTGACTATGTCCATGAATCGATACTGGAGGACGCTCCGAAGTTTTAAATGATTTTAGAGAAAAATGAAATCCTGACAGATTATGAGAATGCACATGAGTCAATGGAAGGATCATGCATGCACAGTGATGATATAATCCATGAATAGTTGCTCCACAAGTAGAGTACAATGAGATCGAACCATGCTTTATTTTGATTAATCTCAAATAAATAGCATATTTGGCCTACACAATCTAGGTAGAACTTAGTTCTTTGGCAAATATAAGGGTATTTGGTGTGGTAGTGCTAACCAACCAAGTGTAAAGCCTATGGGACATACATGATTATTTGTCATAGAGCACAGTGGGAGAATGAAGTCTCAAAGTATCAAGACTCTCCTTGTGGCGCGAGGTTTCTCACAAAGTCCTGGAATTGTTCTTTTGTAGTGAACGTTATAGCGTTCTACTACTTAGTTAGCTTGGTAATTTCAAAAGGACTTGAAATGCAGCATATGTATGTGGTTGTTACTTACCTCTGAAATAATCAAGAGATAGCAGATATTTACAAAAGTAATTGATATACTTTTGTTTCCCAAATCAAGTGACTCTAAACCACAGATAGAACACTCACTTATAGATTGAAGCAATCATGCGGATGTGGTATACCCGTCTAAGTGACTATTTGATTTGGGGATAGACAAGTAAAGTATTTTCCCTTGCGTATTCACAAGAAAGTTCCTGATTTGGAATTGTAGCTATCTACGTTGATGGTACAGACATGATGGGTACTCTTGATGTAATAAGAGACCTTAAAAGCTATTTGAAATACAAATTTGAGATGAAAAGTCTGGGGAAAGCTCGACTGAATACTGAGCTTGTGGTATATTATTCCACCAGTTTGCATATGTCTAAAGTTGTCATGCAATTTAACAAAGACATGCATCCTGATAGCACTCCCATGATTAGTCGAGGTTCAAATGTAAGTAAATGACAATTTCGTCTAAAGGAAGATGACGAAGATGTGTTGGGAGATGAAATTCCCATATCTAAGTACAATAGATGCATTGTTGTACTTAGTATAATAATGTACTCGATTAAATTCTACATCCTCAGGGAACTTGTTAGCTAGATATAGCTCAGCGCCAACGCAACGTCATTGGAATGGTATAGTGAATGTAATCATGTACTTAAAAGTAACCACTGATGTAAATTTGTTTTATCCCTGCAAATACATAAAAAGGAATGCTAACGGAAGTGCAATCCAAAGGTTGTTGATTATGAAAGAACAATAATCTCTTCTCCAACGAAAGTAATCAGGGGGAGATATGGTAGACTATTTTCTAAGTCATTACCGATATTCAGTTCGAAAAGTACATGACTAAAGGAACTGTTTGGAACAACTCTGAAAGTAATCAGGGGGAGATGCCGACATCAGGGGGAGGATCCAAGGATATGATGTCGACATATTTTACTTCGAAATTGAAGATGTGTTGTACTCTTTTTCCCTTCGATTGAGAATAGTTTTTCCCAAAGGGTTTTGTTACTCGACAAGGTTTTTAGCAAGACAACACTAAAAACATCAAGTATGTTGAACGTTGAAGACATATATTACTGAAAATATCTGAATCAAAGAAATGAAACGCGATATTCTCTTAAGCAACGTAACTTCCAGAATCAACAACAGGGTCTTATAAACATTCAAGTCACCAAAGTAAAGTGTGATAAACTCCTTTTGACTGCATTAAACTAATGAAAATTGTCTGACATCAAGGGGAGCATCTAATGGTGTGTTGCACTATTTTCCTTCACCGATGTCACTTTTTCTCACAGGGTTTTGTTACTCGGCAAGGTTTTTAATGAGACAACAACAAACACCGCGAATGTAATTTCCCAACTAAGGCTATTGTCTTTCCCACAAGGACTTTCCGCCTTAAGAGTTGTGAAGCAACTAGCCAACTTCAACGGAGCAAAGTGATCATCTGTGACAGATCACCTTTACTTGTATCTGTCACGTTGTACTCCTTTTCCTTGTCAAGGTTTTAATGAGGCAACATATTTGAGTCCAACTATGTTCTAAGTTTGCTTAATATTGTAATCTTTTTCTTTAGTTCGGGTTTTGTCCCTCTGGATTTTCCTGACGAAGTTTTAACGAGGCAATTAACTTAGACTCGTCGATCTTTGTAAATCGTATTGCATGTGATGAACTACATGTAAAGTACGTGACAACATGTGAAGTACTACATGTGAAGAGTTTTACCAAGGTTTTATCCCACTGGGTTTTTCCTTGTCAAAGTTTTAATGAGGCGATTGATTTCGGCACAAGTCATCAAGAAGAGGACGACATTTGAAGACCTACATTCGAAGCACTATACGTGAAGCACTACAAACGGAGTTCTATTGGACCACACAAGGGGGAGTGTTGTAGGGCCTACGGCCCATGGGTGTGCGACCCAACTAGAAACCTAAGGGTTTCTCTTTACATGTATATAAAAGATACTTTACCTATGTAATAGGCTAATCAATAGAAATCCTTCTCTTCTCTGCCTCTTCCTTTTCCCCCTATTATTCTACTGCAATAGAAACTAAATTCTTTTTAAATTCATGATGTGACAATATATAGGTGAGGACACTTGGCAACGTATAATTGGTTTAAAAATTGCAAACTGAAAAGGATAACCTAACTTACCGTGTTTGGAATTTTATGGAAGTCCAAATTCAATTTGGAAATCGAGTACCTACCATATTAGGACTCTTTTTTCCAAATTAACATATAAAGGGGAAAAAAACACATATAATAGAAAAAATAAATAAAATCTGCACATATTTTCCACCTATTTAATGTATTTACCCCGCCACACCAAATAAAAAATACATCGCCATGGGGCGGGGCAAAGCCCCGCGCGCACCAAATAAAAAATGCATCGCCACGGGGAGCGGCGAAGCCCCGCGCACACCAAATAAAAAATGCATCTCCACTGGGCGGGACGAAGCCCCGCGCACACCAGATTAAAAATGCATCGCCATGGGGGAGAAGCCCCGCGCACACCATGTTAAAAGAAAAAGGAAATGCCCGTTGCGTAGCACGTGCACAAATCTGGAATGAGGAAAAGTCGGATCGTATCTAGAAACGCTTAGACATGCTCGAGAAAAGGGATAGTGTTTATGCATTTTTCGGTTTTCTGAACTCAAGCCTGTTATGCTTTCGAGAATGGAATCACAGCTTGAATCCTGAGAAAGGGAGACGTTTTTCCTTCGGCACATCTGCCTGTTGAGCTCCATAAGAGCTAGCGTTGGTTCACTGTAGTTACATCTGTTCAGTACCCATTGTGCTATATTGGACTCTAATCAAAAAAAATACTTTCAAATAAGAAGAGTTAACATGAGTTAAAAATGCAAAAGCTGTCAAAAGAGAAATCATCTACATTTTTTTTCTTCTTCTGAAGCGAGAAAAGAGAAACAATTCCAAACACAATCCATAAATTATCCCATCCTAACACAACACTAAAACCCAAACTAAAAAGAGAAGTATATCAAGACAGGAACCAATCTACAACCATGTGACACGAGAAGACGTCGCTACATTACAACAAATTCAACAACCAAATAAGTAGAGGCATGAAATATATTACGATAACCCAAAGCTGATAATCAAAAGATTCTGCTTCATGACAGATAGAGATGAGTACTGTGGGATGGTTAACTTGTAAAAGCACGTGCGAGATGAGGGCAGGTGCTGATCAGATTTTTCTACTTTGTAGATGCTTAAAGGAGACGATAAATTGGAGAATCCACGTGCAGGAAGAAACTTCACAGAGGTCCAGAAAAAGAGAAGCTCACGTCTCTGCTTCATAGACATACCCTCAACAACCTGCTAAAGTTTCCATATGTTAGATTTTGTTTACCTTGGTGTATGATCAACCAAAGAGTCCAATTTACTTGACTAATTTTAAGGCTGTGGAGAACGAAACCTGAAACATTAATATGCTAGACATCTACCCGTACTAACCAGTACAAATATGAATAAATATCTGACATGTTGTCTCAATGGCATACAATCAAACTCCGAATTGTTATTGAGAACCTAGGAGAGGGTGAAGATAACAACAACTAGAATCTAAGAGTGACATAGTTTCTAAACATGCACTTTTTACTAATCAATGCAAAACATTAAAAAACTGGAAAAACTATGCGTCCGTAAGAATATACCTCCCAAAACCAACAAATTTCGTCATCATTTTCCTTATAGCCATGGTATTCAGTGTGTGCTTTCCAGTCCTTCACAGAGATAGCTTCGCCGCTTCCAAGCAGCATTAGGTCAAGATCTTCAAGCTCTAAACTCTGGAAAAAGATTTTCTGGAGCCCTCGTTCACAAAGAATATCACCAAATCCGCGGGTGAAACAGGATAATTTTTCGGCGATAGATTTGACGAAGCAATGCTGAATAAGAAGTTCGATATACTGTTCTCTGTTTTTGCTGTTCACAATAATGCTGTTGCCTCCAGGACACAGCTCCACCACTCTCCTTGATCCAAACTCTTCAAATTCCCTTGCAAATGTCAATCCCAAAGCATCTGAGTCCACATAATCAGCATCCATCTTAAAAATCCTTTTGCAGCTCTTATACATGACTGGATCTGCATCTTGAATATCATCCAAGGAAATGACCCCTCCAGCCAATTGCAAGAAAAACACACGACTAAATGTGATGCGATCACTCTACCAGCAAACGCAAAATAGTTACGGTGCCGAGGAACATCTCGAAAATATTTTGAAAATATTTAAGACAGGCACATCTCGAAAGAACGTATTTCAAAATATAAAGTACTCCATTTAATTGCTAACAGTAATATGTAGAAACTTACCAGGATTGGGAAAGAACCTTCGAGGGTCACTTGGACATGCTAGAAAAAGGGAAGCTTTTGGGTCAAATAGTTCTTGGCATATGATGAAAAACCATTCCCTCAAGACACCATAACCTACAGCCTCCTCATTTCTGAACTCCACAGATAGGCCACAGCGCAACGACTTCGAGGTACCAAGAGAAAGCTGCTCAAATGACTCGGTCAGTATCTGTGACCTGTCAATGAGCATCTTATGATGCTTTTCAAAATCTAATTTCACCTCCGGGAACATCTTCATAAGTAAATAGTCTCTAGAAACGGGGTTAATCGAGTTCTTATGTTCAAGAAGCCACAGTAGATCGTCACTTCTATTTGACAATCTGACAAGTATATCCATTTGATACTGGTACAAGTATATCCATTTTTCTTCAACTCTCTCAGAACAGATAGATAACTAGGCCACACAGGAGTATAATTAAAAAGTCTTCCATACCAAACATCCCCCTTGACTTTCGCAAGGCATTGAATAAATTCTAAACTCAGATCCTCGTAAAAGATCTCAAGGAAGAGGATTTCAGCTAAATAACAGGGCTGTTTAAAATATTTATCCAGATTTAGTGGAAGTGATTGACCCATCAATCTAACATGATCCTCGATTGCCCTTATCATATAGGGTGAAAAGAAAGCTAGTAGTTTAACATCATTCTCAAGGCTTAGTCTAAGAGATGTAGGGACCTTAGCATGGGACAACTCCCTGAATGTATCTAAACCACGACACAAAGTTTTTGCTAGTTCTCTAACGAATGGGTAAAACTCCCAAACTCTGTCAGATGGTTGTGTCACATAAATATATTTTGATGTATTTTTAAAACCAATTAATTTCAACAAAGATACCAAAGTTTTACGACAAGAGTAGTATAAGGGATGTTGATCACCGTGTTTATCCTCACTATAAAGTGATTCGCAAAAATCCAAAACGAATCGCACACAATGTTTCCGAATGAATCTAGGCATGGATCTAATATTTGGATAAAGAAATAACTTAATAGATTCCTCAGCTGCTTGTTTGTAACACTGGGTTGGTGACTTTAACACTAATGAGGCCAAAGCTTCAGCATTACTAGAGGACATGAACTCA
The DNA here is from genome assembly GCA_023531105.1 of Papaver atlanticum. NCBI lineage: Eukaryota > Viridiplantae > Streptophyta > Magnoliopsida > Ranunculales > Papaveraceae > Papaver > Papaver atlanticum. Next base: position 1,110,148 of record JAJJMB010001367.1, read on the forward strand.
ATAATATGCTCCTGAGAATCATGAACATTATACGTAGACATCGTGGTCCAGTAATCCTTAACGAGTGACACAATATTATTAGCTCTTGTTTTGGCGTTTTCACTATTACCAGGATCACTTTCACACAAAGAACAAAGGCTAGCTATAGAAGATACCAAATCTTTAGATGCTTCTGTCTCCTCATCGCTACGCCAAACTAATTCTGAAGCCATTACTGGAGTTCCAATACCCTTCTGGCAATCCCACATCTCTACTGATGCTGAAAGAAAGAAGAGGAAAAAATTAGCATCACAAAACCAAAAATTTCAGTTATAAATAGAATTCATCTAGCAGCGAGAATAGAAGCACCCTTGCAATAAGGTTTCCAAGTTAAGTTAGATTCCTCTACCATCTTCTCATCTTAACCCAACAGTTAACTGAAATCAAGTAATTGGACCACTGATTCAACAATTTTGTTCTCAAACAAACAAGTTACTGAAGCAAAATCATGATTATCTGAATTCCTCAAATAAAGAACAAACTAAAAATACCAACCTCTAAATTGATCCCCGTTGCAACATCTCCCAACAAGTAACCCTAATTCTCAAATCATGCAAATAGTTAAGCTTAAATTGGATTGGTTGCTTCAATGGTATTATAATTTTAGTTGAGTAAAAAACTACTGATTATTCGTATGATGATCTCTGAGATTATAATTTTAGTTCTAAAATAATTATAAGTATCGGAAGTTTTTGTGCTTGAGGAGACGACGGGCAGTGAGACGATTCTTGAAGATAATTAAAACCCAAAGTCTATCCGAAGGGATTTTAGGTCTCAGGAAATGGCTAAAATTGGGTGTGTTAATCTTGACTCTCATTTGGGCGGGAGAGGGATTCGTTAATTGGGTCCGCAAGTCGATTCTTTTTATAGAACCAATCCTCCAGAATGACTACTAGGTGAGCGAGTGATTTTTGGAGCGAGAAAAAGAAAACCGCTCAAGCGGCTGATCATTTACCTCTCCAAGCCTCTTTTAATTATTTTAATCTTTCTTTTTTTAATCTTTATCCTCAAGCAGCTAATTATTTGGCATACGAAATCGATTCTTTTTCAAGCGGCTGAACATCGACCTTGTAGTCTTTAGTATAACTCACTCCTTCACATGAAAGAGTGTGCCGAGGAGTTCGGGTGAAAAGGGGTGCCTAAACACAGTTAAGCCTCATGAGCACGGTTTAACTTCCAAGTTCTATGAAGTAATGTTTCAGCTTAAACACAAGAAATGGTTTTAGTCAAGATGAAACTCGAGCTTCATCCGAGATGAGATTAAATCTAGGTCCAAGACTAAGCTCATCCTTCGAACCGGACGAAGCTCCGACATCGAAGAAGATCAAGCTCAGTCCTCAACTCAGGCTGAGGTGAGGCCTCGATCAAGATAGAGGTTAAGCCTCGGCCATGACAGAAATGAGGCCTGGGCCAAGATGGATGAGAAGCTTCGGCCAATACAAAGACAAACCACGGCCATGACAAGGACAAAGCTCGAGCTTATCCTAAGGCAAGGGGCCACCCTAACTCAAGGATGAACCTCAAGCCTACACGCATGAAAGACTTAAGTTAGACCCCAAACACTGTCCGAGGCCTAACTTCAACATATATGTTACTCAACCTCAGTCCAACAGTTACATGTCAACGCATATTACTCTATTATGTTTAAAACTCTATAGTACTGAGCATGTTTAAAGCTAAAACATTGAATTTATGACATATGAGATTCATCCGGACTTCGCAAGCGTAATCCTGGCTATCTTATCCCTCATATATCACAAGCTCTACTATGGGACCCTCACAGGGAAATTAGGGTTTCTGCTCTTCTTAAAGATAAATGTCTCAGTTCTGCTCTCTCCAAATGCATACTTCGGGCCTTAAACTCTCTTAAGAGACGATCATGCCTCTATTTTTCACTCGACGGACTACTATACTAGGTTGACACTTTCCTAGATCATATGGTTAAACAACATCTTGCTTTTCTCTTATGGTTGGACAACGGTTCTTATTGCTCATGGTTGGACAACGACTCGTCTTGATCCTCTAACTGGCAAACAACATCATGCCCCAGTCTCTCTTCGGAGCCGTCCTCTCCTTCGATCTTCGTTCGACAAATAGTCACCTAAGTCAACATTTTACTTCAACTAAATTATACCATATCTGCCCTTCAGGATCGTCCTTGTCATAACCTCTTCACAGAACCGGCCATGCCTTTGATCTTTATGCAAAACGACCACACTAGGTCGACACTCGATTTCATCTAAGCATGTGCTCTACTCATCACACACATGGATATAACAAGCCTCCTTGAGCTCTCCACACGAATAAGGCTTTCCTCCACACACATGACGTAAGTATTCCTCCGTCGAAGTTACGAGAACTCCGGAGGATAGTACCATGTCATACGATATATCACACAAAAAATATGATTACATCACAAAATTTGGGGATAACTTTAAGGTTTTGATCTGGCAGTCTACAACATGTGTGAATATCATCCTACTCAGAAAGGAAAAGAATGGTTGGTCAGAAGGAATCAGCTGCGGAGGATATACTCAATCCTTAATATATCCTAGTTATCCATAATATTAAGGAGGGGGTGTTTATCTTACTCATCATCCTTATCTCCCTGACTAGAGATTATGGTTTTCAGAGCTATAAAAATACCAACTCTTGGTCATTCTAAGTACAACAAGTTCACAATTACAAACGACATATTTCCATAAAACCGCATCTCTCTCAAAGCTTTAAGGATGCAACTTAAACTTTGATCTCATGTCTTTCAATTTCCCTTCTTAAACCAAACATATCTCTCCATTTGCGGCTGAAGCATCCCCTGAATGACTATATTCTTGGTTTAAGCAATAACTATTCGTAATCAACCTTCTGCACTCATACAAACCTTAACTATTTTTAAGTATCTTGTGAATACCAATATTTTCAAGGGCACATGTCATGTAACTGGCGGTCGTGTGTAAGTTAACTCAGTAGTCCTCGCGATACACAGGAGTCCGAGGAGTAGCAGATCTCTTCCTAAATTGCTTTACCCCACCTCGAGGAAGCATACCTCGGCGGCTTAGATGGTAAAGCAAACCCTAGCCCAGGGAGGTGGAAGCTGGCGAATTGGACAAAGGTAGCTGACATATCTAATCAGCATTTAATGCCATAAAACTTATCTACACGTTTGATCAAAGCGCGTGGAGAAAGATGAGATGGCATAGTCTAACTGGCGAAGGCTGGCGGTGAACGAAGGTACGGTCTATACCAAGGATGGATAGTTCCCGAAGGAACGTGGGTCAGCTGAGGTGGCAGAGTTCGACTGGAGAAAGCATGCGGAAAACGAAGGTACCATTTGTACGGAAGATACATCAGGATACGATGGACCCAAAGACAGCGAAGATGTATCTAAGGTAGAAGGGGCTATAAATACTAAACTCCACCAACAAATAAAGGCATTCAATACCCGAAGGATAGAAGATCTAATCTTAAGCTTATACCTCTTTAATGTTAAGAACTTAAGTATTTACTATAGCCTGAGTTCTCCATATTACTTTGCGAAGCATTTAAGATCTTTGTAACCATAACTACTTAATACAAACAATCACTCATTACCCCATGGACGTGGACGAAAGTCGAACCACGTAATCTCTTGTGTCTCTTGATAACTTAGTAGCACTTACGTTACCTCGGTATTCTTCGTTATTATTGTTTTTATCTTGAGGACAGCGCAGGTGGCAGCTCTGCTATTGTGCAACAAGGAGCATGAGGATGCGATGCACGCGATGGCTCAGGAGAACCATAACTTGAAAGATATGCTGTAGGTACAGATCGAAGGTTCCCAAACTCACCCTCCCTTAAAGAGGCGTGATCAATGAGCCATCTCCGGTCAACAAAGGGGTGGTCTCAACCCACCGAAGGCTCACCTACCAGGAGGATCTAGGAGAACAAGACATGACCCAGATGAGACGGATCCCTCATACATTCCTTTCAATTTTACTACGATGAAACATTATCCAGGGACGCTCATAATGTGGCAATGGTGATGGAGCAAATGGAAAAGATGCGCAAAGAAATCCAAGGATTGAAGAGCGGCCACGCAGGCGCAATACTGAAGGAGGTACTTCAGGAGGCGAAAACATCTCCGTTGTCCTATCGCATTTTTAGGGAACCTATCCCCGCGAAATGCCCGGTACCTACGTTCCAGGCGTACAATGGTACCTCAGATCCCGCAGCTCACCTACGATACTACACTCGTGTCCTTTCCTGTTAGGAAAGAGATGACGTAGTACTTTGTAGGTACTTTCCCTCAAGCTTAACAGGATCAACATTGGCATGGTATGACAACCTACCAGCAAACTCAATTGACTCTTTTGAGAAATTGTCCACCGTGTTCTTGGAGATGTACATGTACAACAAAGCTACAAAGGCTAGGTTAGATAGGATATTTGCTTTAGCTATCAGACCCCGGGAAACATTGATGCAATACACTGAAAGGTGGAAGAAAACGTATCAAGCAATTGGCAAAGTCAACCCAGAAATTAGCATTAATTGCTATAAGTATGGACTTGATAGGACCTCAGCTATCTTCATGGAGCTCCACAATCGGACCCTTGATTCCGAAGGGGAGCTTCGGGTCGTTCAAGACCACTACATCAGACTTGAAGAGATCCATAAGGACAACCCCAGAGCACAAACCAAAGCAACGGCTGCTCCGCAACGCACCAACTCTCTAGAACCAATTCCAGAGCAACATAAGAGGCAGAACGAAGCTGGGGGCAGAACCAACTCTAGGGACTAAAGATCGAAGTACGGAGATGGCAAAAGGAAAGGAAAAAGAAGGGATGACTTTGAGGACAAAGTCTACACAAATCTCAACACAACTTTCTCTCACATCCTGAACAAGGAAGGAGCGAAGCCAGACTTTCCATACCCTAACACTAAGGGGAAGCAACCGGATAAAACGAAGGAGTCTAAGGAGTACTGTGCATACCACCAGTACTACGGGCATACAACTGACGCATGTTACCACTTAAGGAACACAATTCAGCGACTCATAATGATGGAAACTCATGGAATATGTGCACCTACCACCTACTAGCACTGATGATACCTCAAAGAAGAGGGTGGAGCTACTACAAGACGGAAAATACATTAACATGATCACATTCTTGGACGGAGCTCAGGAGGAGCTGCTCGAAGATATACTCGAACTCGCGCGGAATCAAAAGAAGGTAGAAACACACGAAGTGTTTAAACTAAGCGGACCACCAACTAGCACATGGGAAGATTGGATGGCCTCGCCATTAACATTCTCAACAAAAGACGTCAACCAGGAGGTTGAAATGCACAATGATCCACTAGTGATCTCTACCCATCCACTGATAGAATGTTACGAAGGTTCTTATCGACGGGGGAAGCTCGCTGAATGTTCTTTTTTATGAACCATACTTACGCATGGTTCTAACGAACGAGCATATGGATTCGTCCACGTGCACAATTTACGGTTTTAATGGAGCAGTCTCTAGACCGAAGGGGGAAATTGTGTTGCAAGTGCGCGCAGAACCTTTGGTAACTAACACAAGGTTTTTTGTTGTGGAAGCGCCTTCGCCTTACAATGTAATTATGAGAAGACTCTGGGTCCACCGCCTAAGGGGGACAGCTTCGACCTACCATCAGTACCTTCGGTTCCCAACACCTATAGTTGAAATGTAAATTAAGGGTGATCAGCATGATGCAAGACTTTGCAACCTAACAGAGGTCAGACTCAACGAAGAGAGAGCTGCAGCACAGCAACAAACACGAAAAAGACGGAGGGAAAACGCCAATGAAGTGAAAAGCGGAGACTTCTTAGTCCCTGAAGCCCCCTCAGCCGGTGGAGCTAGCACTTCCACTACTCCGGTAGCAGATACCTACGCCAAATGACAATTACATAAAAGCACTCCTCGACAGCCCCAAAGGCCAACCTTCTCACCAGTGGATCCAACGAAGAAAATCAACATTGGAACGAAGGACCGTCCAAAGCTGATCACCATCAGAACTTTACTAGACGAGGTTGAGGAGGTGCAGTTACAGAAGTTACTCCAAGAATACGCAGACATCTTCGCATGGTCTATGGAAGATATGCCAGGAATTGATCAGAACCTAGTCTCACACTACCTTCAGATCAAACCAGAAGTTGCGCCATTCAAGCAGCGCAACCGCAAAGTAGCATACATCTACCAAGAAGCGGTAGAAAAGGAGCCGCAAAAGCTCCTAGCAGCAGGATTCATACGAGAAGTAAAGTATCCCACGTGGATATCCAACATGGTAATCGTACCTAAGAAGAACGAAGGTGTGCGCATCTGCATCGATTTCAGCAACCTCAACAAAGCATGTCCCAAGGACAGCTACCTACTACCCAATATCGACCAACTGGTTAATGCAACCGAAGGACATCAAAGACTATCCTTTATGGATGGTTACTCCTGGTACAATCAAATAACACTAGCGGAAGAAGACCAGGAGCATACTGCATTCTTCACTTCACACGGCTTGTATTGTTATACAATGATGCCTTTTGGACTGAAGAACGCGGGGGCAACATACCAACGATTAGTAGGAAAAATCTTCAAACAATGGATAGGCAAGATATTGGAGGTCTACGTAGACGACATGCTTGTCAAAAGAAATGAGGCAAAAGATCATCTGTCGGACCTAAGGGAGATATTTGAAGCCATGATACACTACCACATGAAGGTCAATTTGGGAAAATGTACGTTCAGAGTAACCTCAGGAAAATTCCTAGGGTACTTGGTAACCAAGCAAGGAATAGAAGTGGACCCCGAAAGGGTCAAAGCAATAATGGAAATGCCATCACCAAAGACGTTGAAAGAAGTCCAAAAGCTAAATGGAATCCTAGCTTCAATGGGAAGATTCATAGCAAGATCATCGGATAAATGCAAAGCATTTTTCGACACGCTCAAGAAAGGAAGTCGGTTCAGGTGGACCTCGGAATGAGAACAAGCCTTCCAGAAGATCAAGGAGTGCTTAACCTCCATACCCATCTTGCAAAAGCCGGAGCCAGGTGAGGTACTCACTCTCTATCTAGAAGCAACCAGCTACGCTGTAAGTGCAGTATTGGTACGAATCAAAGGACAAGAAGAAAACCCCATCTATTATATCATCAAGGCACTTAATTCAGCAGAGCGTAACTACACTAAGCTGGAGCAACTCATATATTCCTTGGTAGTAGCAACACAGAAGCTGAGGATCTACTTTGACGCACATACCATCCGAGTCTTAACGAAGGCCGAGTATGTCAGATCCTCGATAGCACGGATCAGATAGGAAGAGTATCCAAATGGAATGCATTGATCAAGTAGTTCCAGATAATTTTCAAAACAAGGAAAGCCGAGAAATCGCAGATACTAGAAGACTTCTTGGGGGGGTTACCTGTCAATGACGAAGAAGAAATAGACGACATTCCAGGAATGGAAGAAGACAAGGAGGATCCTGAGAATTTCCTGGAACCTCAGAACCTATGAAGGTGGGAAATATTTGTTGATGGCTCCTCCAACAAAGAAGGCGCAGGCATAGAAGTGGTGATCACAACACCGATGGGAGATCGATTAATCTATGCCTTCAGGCTAGAGTTCGATCAATACACTAACAACATTGCGGAATACGAAGCGGTGATACATTGATTGCACTTAGCAAGGTAGCTTGGGATGACAGATGTTCGATTAACTAGTGACTCTCAGTTGGTCATTAGGAAAATCGAACTCAAATATCAGACTTTGGATTCGGTACTATCCGCGTATCTAAGGCTAGCGCAAGATCATGCGTCCCAGATAAGGAACGTATTTTTCAGGCATGTTTGTCGGAAGGACAATAGACATGCGTATGCCTTGGCATAGATATCATCTACGCTAAGAGATAGAACCACCTCATTGGTGCAGATCGTAAAAATATATGAACCTTCGATAGAAGGACCAGTCTCAGGAGAAGAGGAGACATTGGCTGTCCAAACTCGAGCTATGAGAGAGCTAGAAAAATACGAGCCAAACGAAGAAGAGACCATGAAGAAGATAAACAATCAGACAAAGATCAGCCCACGACAGAAGACGACGAGGGGAATGAACCAAAGGATGATTAGAGAATCCCAATTCACCAATACCTTGACAAAGGTACCTTTCCCTCAGACATAAAAGCAGCAAGGAATATCACATCAAAGGCATCCACATATGAGCTATGGGATGGGATATTGTATAAAAGGTCATTTCTTGTACCTTTAATGCGATGTCTCTCAAGAACCGAAGGTAAAAGGATACTTAACGACATACATAGCGGAGAAGATGGCAACCATAGTGGAAGAAGGTCACTAGCTATCAAGGACAAAATGCAAGGATACTACTGGCCTTTCATGGACGAAGATTCAAAAAACATGGCTAAGCATTGTGAAAAATGCTAACGCTTCGCCAGGAAGATCAAAGTCCAAGTGACGGAGCTTAATTCGGTTATCATCCCTTGGCACTTTGTCAAATGGGGGGTTGATATAGTCGGACCCTTGGTGGAGGGTACACTGAAAAAAAATACTTGATCGTGGCTACGGACTACTTCACTAAGTGGGTAAAAGCAAGGCCTTTGGCAAGAATCAGAGACTGTGATGTCTTCGGATTCTTGTTTGAGCAAATAATATGCAGGTTTGGAATACCCGCAGCCATAGTTTCATACAATGGCAAGCAGTTGCAAGGGAAGAATATCGACATGCTTTTCGACACCTTCAACATCCAGAAGAACAAATCGACTCTGATCTATCCAAAAATCAACGGACAGGCGTAGGCCACAAACAAAACCATAGCAATGAATCTGAAAAGGAAGCTGGGTACGCACAAAAAGAGATGGTGCGAAAAACTGCACAATGTCCTATGGGCCTACAGAACGACAAAGAGATCGGCTACAGGAGAAACCCCGTTCCTACTAACCTATGGAGCCGAAACAGTCATACCCACGGAGGTCGTGCTCCCAACAACAAAGACGGAGGCATGGGAGAAAAACCTAACAACGGACTTGATGCTCGAGAAGCTAGACGACCTTGAGGAAAGAAGAGAGGTAGCTTTGCAATGAATGGTTAACTATAAACGAATATTGGCTCGGGAATACAACAAAAAGGTCATTCCTCGAAACTTTGTAGTCGAAGAATATGTGCTACGACAAATACCTCCTTACCAAAAGAAGAAGAAGTGGGGCAAGCTCGCTCCAACATGGGATGGACCCTACATCATACATGATATTGCAGGGAAAGGATCCTACCATTTGAGAACGGTGGAAGGAGAAGTACTACAACACCCGTGGAATGCGATGTACTTAAAACAGTATTATCCCTATGAAAACGAGGGTAACCCAGGAGAAGAAGGGTAAGGGGAGAAACCTACCATGTTCTGTCCCGGTAATAAAAAAGGTATTACAGACCTTACTAATCAATGTAAGAAGCTTTAATTACTAAACTTAGCTTCCTGGTGCATAACTCACCCAATTGATACACCGTGTTAGAATAAACACCCTCCGTTAGGATTAACGATGAGGTAGGGAAAGGCACAACTGCGTATGTGTCAATCTCGGATCCTCGGGACGAATATCCCTTCCATGAGGCATAAGAAAAAATAAGATATCCACCATAGAGATAAACTGTCGAAGTAAAGCATCCTTCACGCTGAACGTGTAGGGTTACATGAAAATTATTACCCACGTAAGAACCCTCGCCACCATGGTACCTTCTGGCCAAAGGATATCCTGGTAGGACATGAAAGGTTCCACCAAGTTTAACTAAGCCTTAGCACCAAATGAATAATAGAATATGCGACCAACTAGACACATTACGTCTGAATATGAAACTTATGCAAATCAATATTTTTACCAAAAGAAATGCATAACATCCCCACCTACTTAAAATGCCACATGGCAGGTATCAAAGGAGTTCACGAAATAACAGAACATTGTTTCAAAGCATCAAAAGGAAAAACATCTCAAATAAGGAGGATACCTTAGCCAAGGATACAAACAACAAAGGAGAAGTTCAAAGAGATCTAAAGAAATCAAGGATAAGGAAGACGATCAAAAGTAACACCCTAAACTTGACGCTCCGCTTCAACAAAGGTGTTGTTGATATGGTTGATAGCAGCGATCTCCATTTCTTTCTTTATCTGAGCAGCTTGAGTCGCTAGATCATGAGCCGACTTTTGATGAAGCTCTCCCAGTTGTCTTAGATTGGCCCAATCTAAAGGAGTTCAAAAGCTTTTTCTTGAGTGTGATTCTACCTTTGTTTTACATGCCATTGCTAACCCTAAGCTGGTCTCTCTATACTCACTGGAACAATTGCTTGAAGTTTGCCTCTACCATCCACTTTGTGTGCACTCACATGTACCGTGAAGGAAATTCAGTTGCAGATTTATTAGCTAAACATGGAGCTCAGATGGAGTCTCGTTGGTGGATTGATCCCCCTGATTTTATTAGACGGGCGCTTTATATAGATAGCTACTCTACCGTTGTATCGTTTTAGAAATATGTAATTTATTTTTGCTTTTTGTTCTTTTTTCCTCTTCTCTTATTGGAGGTAAGGCCTAGCCCCCCTCTTTCTTTTTTACTGATTTTAATAAAATTGCTCCCAGTGTGCCATTGCCATGGGTAGCTTTCTTAAATATAAAAAAAGGCACGACCTAGATGGAGGACCCAAGAATGATGTAAAAACCTAGGTGGTTGAAGTTGGAGTTACCTTGATGAAGGACTTGGTGGAAAGACCTGGTGGACGTCGGTCAACTGTGAAGGTTATGAATCTCGTTTAGAAATTTATTTTTGCATGTTGTCTGCTATGGAAGATTAGAAACTTCATACGATGTCGAAATTCGGTGTTTGATCCAAATTTTGAAGCTAAGAGACTGAGTTGTCATATTAAAAAAGAATCACTTAATTTGGAGTTGTCTAAGTCATTCAACGAAGCGTGCACATTTGTCGTTTGTAATCCCGTACAAATTTTTCAGATCCCGTAATCCTGGCTGTAGAGACCATATCTTTCGGCTCATATGTTAGATTAATGCACCCTTTTGGTATGTTGTAGTAGAGACATAGACGAACATCTTTTATCAAAGAAGAATTGTCCCATTCCTCATCCATTGGTACGTTTTTGTAAACCTATGGCCTGAAGTGTGTTGCATCTCATCTGTAGAGGTTATAAGAACATCTTGCAGAAGACTTTGATTTGTTCCCTTCCGTCGTGGAAGATGTTAGAGCATTGCTCGGTCGAACTCACAAGTGTTTCCATAACAAGATTGTTGTCAAATTTAGTTTTCAACACTATATATTAATTTTTAGCCTACAATTAGTTAAGTCTCGGTCTAGGATAGTGTAGTTGAGAAACGAGCCAGTCATCATTTGCGTTCAACCGTTTGAAGGAGAAGATTCAACCGAAGATTTTTGAGAACTTCATCAACAAAAGGTAAGTGAAGACTGAACGACCTATTTCTCAAGTTATATTCACTTTTCTATCCTTGAGATGATTGTCGCATAACTAATTAGACTAGCTTGCATAGACAAGAATTTCGAGTCGAGAACAAATTATTTAGTTTACGAATTTCTCGAAATATAATGACTAAGCTTAATGAACATTTGTTCATAATTCATCAATTTTGGTGGAGAACAATTTATTGTTCGAAACCAAATCATGATTCAAGTTGATCATTCAAAAATAGCCTGGAACATTGATATGTGTCATTGATGTTATTCAGGAATGTTTTGAAATGATTTAGAGAAATATATAACTACTATATTCAGAATACAAGACAGTGTTATCAGTCTTACAAACTGGGAAAACTATTATATGTCTGAAGCCGTATTACATGTATTCGTACACGTAGCGGAGTAGCTATATATCAACTTTCAGATTTGTGTGATAAGCATACTCGTATGCATATCACGGAAAAATCTATTTTTTTCGTGATCCGGATAGGTATGTATATTCGTATACAAACCATTTTGGAACTTTGGTAAGGGAACCGGGTTAAGATCAAACCGTATGCGAGCCAATACAGTTCTACGTTCTAAAACAAGTTTAGTACCCAAACGGTTACGCAAACTGAAATGTTCTGTGAACTCCGGAACCGGTAAAAGTTTTTAGTTTGCAAACCGGTGCGTGAACTGAAAAGTTTTGTAGACTCCGGAACTTTGAGTTTGATCAAAGTTTGCAAACCGGTACGTGAACTGAGAAGTCCTGTAGACTCCGGAACTAGGTAATTACATAAGTTTGCAAACCGGTCTGCGTACTGTGACTCAGCCGACTCACGAACGGTTCAAGTATTTGTACCTTGTACATTTACAAACTATGTCGATTGTGATTCAATTGCGATTAAATTATTTCTATGAGATGATTTGCATTTGATCAATTCTCTAATTAACACTAGACTCATTTGACCACATAATTGTGACTCAAGATTAATGTCGTCTTTATGAACATGAAAATGAGTGTTAAGATTTTAATTTCAAATCGTCTAGTTTTGGCTAACCACGTTGGACATGGTCTTTACACACGGTTCGGTTACGGTTTACCTAACCAGAGTGTATATCATGTATATGTGAATAAGATTCAAATCTTTCATCTAACAATGAATATTGTTTGCTTGGTTCCAAAGCTATCTTAGCTTTAACCTAAAGCAACCTAGGATTTGAAGTCTATATAAGGGAAACTCTTGGCAACTGGGATCTTTGAATCCTGACACTACTTTTTTTCTCCTAGTTGTATCTAGAGTCGTCATCTCCATTAACCCTTTTAGAGTTTAGCGACTACAAAGACTTTATTGGGATTCGTGAAGCCAGGTCCAGTTATCTTTTATCTTGATAACTCGAGTATCCTGATCTTGATTTTTTGTAGAGCTTACTCCGTCAATAAGGTGAGATTGTAATCACAAAGTTCTCTTTATCTCAGACTTTGTGATTCCGCAAGTTTTATACTTGTGAGGTGAATAATAATCTAGGCTTCACTTCGGGTTGCATAAGTCCGTATTTTGTGGATAGCCATACTTCTGTCTAAGTTGTTATCAATTTCCATCACCTGGATATTTCGTTTGATCTGATCATCCGTTTAAATGGTAAATCAATTATAGGCTTAATCTGCGGGAGGAAGATTCGGTTTAAAGTCTTCAATTGAGTTGAAGCAACTCTTAGTTGGTGGTGTATTTTGGTACCCCCAGTGTTTTCAATTGGTACCAGAGCAGGCAAACACGTTAAGACCTAACAAGTATGTGTTTGAAGCAGTCTGATTATATGGACAAAGACGAAATATCTAAAAACTTACCACCAGATCCAGGGGATTCAAAATTTTCTTCTATGAATGATTTAATTAAATCCGTGGAAGGAATTTTACCTAAACCTCCTCCAGGTTTAAAATCCATTTAATTACTTTTATGGCTTGAAAAGCAACTTGAGAATCTTTCTCTTGATGTTGAGATATTGCTCCAGAAAGAAAAATATTCTCTCGATAGGATAAATCATGTTATAATGAATAATGTTCATGTTGAGGTTAACATTGACTTGTTGATAAGTGATTGCACTGCTCTCTTCTTGTGTAGTACAAAGAGTTGTAAACTGGATGTGACACAAAAGGAGTGTAAGCCTCATCGAACCATGAAAACCTTATTTGAACATGACTCAATTGATTGGTCAAACCCTGATATATCTTGTCAAAATAACTGTGTGTTGGTTTTTGCTAAACACGTTAAGATGTCTCCCTACACCAAGAGAGTTGCCTTACGTAATGCTAAACGCTATCTCCAGAATTTTTTATTAAGAAGATGCAAAACAAGACACCAAGGACACAAAGAATTTATTTTAAATGTTTTTTTTTACTAAAGTCTTGCAAGGCTCTTAAAAGTTCAGACTCTTGGGTTTCTCACAACTCGTCTGGGAGTAAAAGCAGTTGGAAGGAAGTTCTCTCTTGGAATCATGTTGTCAAATCTGATTGAACCATCTGTGGTCTCAGATTCCTGTTAAAGATGTTTTAGAAATTATTTGCGTGTTGAGGACCGCTCCACAAGAATAATCTATTTGATATTCTTCAAGAGCAATCTTTTGGCGAGGTCTCATATTGAGGAAGTCATTTTTTTGTGCTCTAAATATCCACCGGATTAATTTATTGAGCTAAAAAAATTTGCTCATGAAGGATGGTAAATAGCTAAATTTCTAGCTCTTGACTCCACATGTGTGGTTCGCGTACAATGAATGTGGACACGAAGCTGAATGGGATGGATCTAGTTCCACAACTAGTCGGTTTGGGTCCTTGCACTTAAAAAGAGAAATAATTCCCTTGTTTTCTCCTTCAACCTCTCAACAGTTCGAGAACTCTGAGAAGAACCAAAAGGGTTGCCAACCCATCAGTATCTTCAAAATTCATTTCTCAACCAACTTGAGTATTTTTGGTCTCATTGAACTCGTGAACTCTTTGTGATCAAGGGGTCATCACTCTTCTCTCTCTTCGTTCCCGTTCCGGAGCTGTGCCATTGACGACAGTTCAAGTACCCGGTAAGTTCTTCACCTCGTTTCTAAGAATTATTTCAATTGGATGATGTCTAGGAAGAGAACCCTTCGTGGTGAAATCTCAAGCTCTAGAAATCGTGACGAAACTTACTTCGATCCAAGCATGCAAACCGAGTTCATCAACAAAGAGGCTCGTGACCTCTATAGAGAATATAACATCAAAACTCCCATTATGGAAAGAATATATGATGCATCAAAACTTAGTGTAGAACACCTTCCAGGGTGTTTTAGTCATCATGAATGGGGTATAATTCTTCATCCTATCGGAACAGCTCACCTAGAAATGACAGCCCCATTTTATGCTAATTTACATGAACCTGATACGGTTAATTGTACTTTCAAGACTTTAGTGAACAATAAGTTTATTGTTGTGAATCGAAGTGTCATTGCTGATCTCTTAGCCTTCCAGCGGTTTGGCTCCTTTAAGGTATCGCAACCGGAAAACTTGAGACCTACCCATAATGAGCTTGCTAATCTCCTTCTTGCAAAAACTGCACCTTATAAGGATGGAAAAATCAATATCAGTAATGCTGAGTTATTCTTAAAGGCTAATGGAAAATTGGTTGTGGCAAACTTGATGCATAGCACAATTAACAAGTTGTGGTGGACCAGATCACTTGCTGAATTGGTTTACTATATAGCACAAGGGAGTGACATTGATTTCTTTGGTCTTATTATTCGTCAGATGATAAGTGTAAGACAAATTTCTAAGAAGACTACAGGATTTCTTTGCCTCATTACAAGGATTTGCAGTCGGTACAACATTCTCCATTTTGGAACCAGCATTGGAGGCCCAAAAGCCTTGACCATGGACAACATTGAAAAGATGAGTAGAAACCCGGATCAAAACCCTGAAGTTGCTCTTCTTCAACAAAGAATCGAATACATGCTGGAGAAACTGGATTGTGCCTTGAGTGATTATCCAGATTTGACAGAACCAGTCTGTAGGATTGCTGAGGATTTTTATCGCGATCGGGCTTAGTTGGTTTCTTTATCATATTTTATATGTTATGACTGTTTGTTGAACTTCTTATGTTGAAATTATGGTTGTAATAACTTTGATGGTATTTTAGACTTGAATGATGTTATCTTTCAATTAAATTGCTAAATGTGTCAAATTCATATCAAGTTCAGATGAAACAGTAGTAGGATTATTCTCGAACTTTTCAAAAAATTGTCCTTTTTTATCTAGGAAACTTCTTTTGAGAATTTTATTCTTGATAAGTATAACTAGGGTTTGGTATAACAAAGATTGTGATTACACATAGCTATTTCCAACGTTTTTCATCTTGCATGTTTTTAGATTTATTTATTTAAATTCTAGAGTTGTTGGAAGATGAATTTGCAGTATGTAATCATTATTGGTATAAATTTTGGAGTTTCTTACAAGAAGTCTAAACAAGGCCGAGGAAAACCTACTCATTAAGGGTATAAAGGTAGCTAAGAAGTCTTCATCCATTAATCATCTTTTTATTCGCAGATGATTGCTTAATCTTCTTTCAGGCTGGCAAAAATAGCATCAATCATATTCTTAAAATTCTTAAAGAATTTGGTGATCTTTCTGGTCAGATGATAAACTTTTTAAAGTCTGGAGCTTTCATAACAGGTGATGTGTCGAATGATGAGAAAATGAACATTGTTAGGAAACTAGGAGTTAGAAAACTATTTTCTTCAGATAAATACTTGGGATTGCCAATCTTTCCTGGTAAAAACAAGTCCAGATATTTTCAAACTATCAATGAAGCGTTTGAGTACATGCTTCAAGGATCGAACTCTAAAACTCTCAAGCAAGCACCAAGAACAACATTAGTAAAATCAGTTTTAAATTCTGTCCCATCCCACTATATTAGTAATTTTAAACTGCTCAAGCAACTAAATACCACTCAAAGAAGGTTTTGGTGGGGTCATGAGAGTAATAGAGGTATCAATTTAATATCTTGGGACTCATTATTCTTCTCAAAAAATGATGATAGTCTTGGTTTCAGGGATTTAGAACAATATAATGTTGCTTTAATCACCAAATTAGCTTGGAGGCTCTGTACGGAGCCAGATCATCTTTGGGTTAAAATCCTTAAACCTAAATACTCACCTTACTGTGAATTTTCTTACACTTACAAGATGAGCATCAGAACTCATCCTGGATATGGAAAGGAATAGAAGAAGGTTTACAAATTGTTAGGAAGTATCAAAGATGGAATGTTCGCTGTGGGACTAAAATATTGGTTTGTTATGATAAATGGGTTGTGGGTTTGGATGAGCCACCAGTGCCAAATAATAGTTATGTTGAACCATCCAGAGTAGTGTATGTTTGCGACTTAATATTTTAAAACCCAATAAGATGGAATATTCCTCTTATTTAGGCATTATTTCCATCCCATACAGCTAGTCTCATTAGTAGTATGCATCTAGTTCAACATGGACAAGACACCATGATATGGGAACCTAGTAGGACATGCACGTTTTCGGTAAATACAACTTATAAAGCCTTAACAACCAACTCTTACCAGGCATACCAAAATTGGCAGTTTATACTGAAGGTAGTATGCAAAAAAAACTATGGAGAATCAAGGCTCCTCACAAAATAAAAATCTTTATCTGGAAAATGCCTAAAAGACATAGTTCCAACTAAAGTTAAGCTCTGTAGGTACAAAAAAGAAATGGACACTTTATGTCCTCATTTCCTTTCTGATCCGGAAACTCTATGGCACCTCATCATCAATTGTAATCACTCTAGACCCATATGGCTTTAAATGAATGTTAATACTAATAGCATTCAGATGAATCACACTTCTATCACTTCTTGGATTATTAGTTGGTTTGCTAATATGAAAAATAATGATAATGACTCAGCAAACCATAATGGTTACTGCTTGGCATATCTGGAAGAATAGGTGCCGTAAAGTGTTTCAGAATAATAAAAGCTCTTCTAATTATATGACCATAAAAAGCATACATAGTTTGATAAATCAGTGTTGTAAGGAGAATGGTACTCACATTTCAACAACTTCTTATGTTGCTAAGTGGCTTACTCCTCCAGTTAACAATTTAAAGATTAACATTGATGCTTCATTTGATGATTTTCACAAAGTTTACGATATTGGTCTAATAATTCGAGATCATACAGGTAACTGCTAAGGCATCATAGGAAAATTCTGCAATAGAGGACTAGATGCTGAACAGACAGAGTGCTTGGCGTTCAAGGAAGCTATTTTATGGGCCAAGACTCTAAACATTAGCAATGTCATCTTTGAATATGATAGTTTGAATGTAGGTAACTATGTGCAACCCCTTATGTACATTGGATGAATCAGGGGATTGTAAATGAAATAAAGCACCTTCTATCTAGTATGTTATTAAGTCAAGTCAGTCATGTTAAGAGAACATGCAACAATGTATCTCACGTTATAGCTAACAAAGCTAGAACTGATAGAGCCTATTTTGAATTTTTAAAAACCTTCCCAATAGATTTTGCAGATATTGTAAAGGAAAGCTGAAGTTAGCCTTGTGTTGTGTAAAGTTTAATTAATGAATATTGTTTCTGTTATGTTTTAATTAATGTTTAATTAATGAATATCTTGTTTCCGTTTCTGACGGGTAGCTAGCTCAGCTGGTTATCCCCGTTCCTTAAAGGTTTAATACGCTCAAGCTCCAGGAGTTTCCACGTTCAAGTCCCCAATGACGCAATATTGCAGAATTTGACATGGAAGGTAGAGTTAGCTTGCCCCCTTGCGACATAATCAGCCCCCTATCCGCTTCAGCTCTCTTGGCTGGTTCCTCATGAGGCTCGCTGGTAGGCTAGCACGGAAACCTGTTCAATTAGTGTAGTAGTACGTTGTGGAGCTCAGCTTGTTGGTCTTCCAACTAGTTTATTGTAATAGTCTTTATCTATTTAAAAAAAAAAAAAAACAGCGTCATTTTGACAAAGCTGGAATAACACAAATGGTTCACTACAAGGTCCTAGGTTCAATCCCTCTCTCTAAGGTATTTTTTTTTCCAACACAGTATATCATATCATCCATTGCACATTTACAAAACGGGAACATTATTTAAATACCCCTCAAAATCCGCCCCTTAAAATATACCTTTATTCAATTTTTAAAAATACCCCTATCTTCTGAAAAGTGGAAACAACTAGCACAAGTTGATTTCAGAAGTGTACGCAACTTTATACAAGTTGCTTCCAAAAAGTGGAAGCAACTTTCTCAAGTTGATTCCAAAAAAAATATTTTTTTACCCCTCGAGAGGATTTGTGCAAAGTCAACAAAAATGGTTCCCACTTACAAAAACATAAATGAGCTCTGGACCAATCTAGCTTCCATGATTGGGAATGTTTGAATTGTGATTTCGGGTCACCTTTAAGTTAAGATTTTTGTTAAAGGGAGAGCAAAAAGAGATCCGAGGAGAGCAAAAATAGTAGTTAACTCGGTAACTAGGTCTAATCTTATAAATTTACATGAGTCGGACAAGATTACCCTTAGTGACTCACAAATTCTTCCAACGATTTGAATAAAATGAATCACCCTAACCACCGTTCGTCTTCATCCTATCACCTGCAACACCGACCTTTCCCTGATACTAACCCTCCAAAATTTTGATTTGAAGTTCCAGAAAGAAAGAAAGAAATGTTCGGTGAAAAAACTTTGTTTGCCGGTTAAAAATTGATCCTTCGTATTTTGAAAAAACTCAACTAAACCACCTTTCATCGTTTGAGACTTTGAGTACAAATACAAATACTCGATTGGTAATAGATTGCCTAAGATATTAAAGCAAGAACAAAGAAGAGAGTGAGTATTTTCCGATGAAGATTGTGGGAATAAGAGAATTCTTCCGCTTGAGTTTTCAGCAAATTTATCCTGTTTTTCATTCTCTGTTCTGAATGGGAAGAATTCTTAAAACGGAAAATTCATTCGAATTGGAATAGAATGGTATTTCCTATCTGGGAGGGTTAAGTTAATGTAAATATTCACTTTGACCTCCTTGTTCGTTAGTTGGAAATCTGATCAAGTTGATTTTATTATTATGGATCCTAATTTTTTATTATTAATATAAAAAAAATAGAATAGCCATAAACTTTAGGTGGTTTTCCTTTGTTTGTTTGGTGAACCTTACAAATTAAAACAGGACTGAGGGCACAAACAGGCATCGCAAGGAAGAAGGGACGAAGAAGACGAGTAGATTTAGGTTAATTTTCGCTGATGCCGAGTGTGTGTGAAAAGTATGTGCGGTTAGTAAGGGTAACTATGTCCAACTCGCATAAAAAAATAAAATCGGACCTAGTTAACGAGTTGATCACGATTTTTGCTCTCCTCGGATATCTTTTTGCTCTCCCTTTAACAAAAATCTAAGTTAACATTGTTTTCCACTTTTATAGTAGAAACAACTTACCTATGTACACATAATGATCCACAACCAAATCAGTAGGAACCAATCTACGACCATGTGACAAGATCAGACGTCAAAGCACACTACATTACAACAAATCCAACAACCAAAATAAGCGGAGGGATGAAGGATATCACGAAAATCCAAAGCTGCGGTCCAAATGTTCTTGGTTGATAATCAAGAGATTCCGCTTCATGACGGTTGGGAGAGCTAACTTGTAAAAGCACGTGCTAGATGAGGGCAGGTGCTGATCAGATTTGGCTACTTTGTAGATGCTTAAACGAGACGACAAATTAGAGAAACCAAAATGCAGGAAGGAACTTCACAGAGGTCCAAAAAGAGAAGCTCCTGTCTCTGCTTCATAGACATACCCTCAACAACCTATAAAAGTTGATTTTTGTTAGAGGGAGAGCAAAATAGGATTTGAGGAGAGCAGAAATCGTAGCCAACTCACTAACTAGGACTAATTTAGTATATTTTTCTGACTCGGACTATAATACCCTCACTCGCCACATTAACTCTTCGCACATTTCTGATACAATAATCTTGTAAAATTAGTTATAACGTTGATTTTAAACACAAAGGAAAGGTGAATTAAAAGATGGGTATGAAAGAAAATACAGTGTAGATAAGTTAGGTGGAGCTGGCGGAGAAAGTACATCAAACTCGTGGAGAATGTGAAAAACAAAAGATGACAGTAAATACAATTTCCTTTGACTGATTGTCATGATGAGAATATTACAAAGAATTTCTTTGCAAATCAAAGGGTTATATCTCATCTCATAAATAATATTATAAGAAGTAGTTTTCGGTGCTAGTGCTATTGGTTCTTGGACTTGCTTCAAGAGTGTAGGTCCGATCTATATGGTGGGAACCTTGCCTGTCTCTCTTTTTATGATATCAATCGGGTGAGATCAAATCACGATTAGTTGGAATTTGGGTGTTCTGATCAAATCTCTCTTTTTAGGGTTCATACTATTAAAAGAGGAGAAAGACACGTTTGGAAATCAACTTACCGAGTGGGGAGGGGTGTTTTAGTCTGAGTTAGAAAAAAGTAAAAAATCTGTTTTAGTCAATGAGTTGACTACGATTTTTGCTCTCCTCGGATCACGTTTTGCTTTCCATTTAACAAATATCTAAAAGTTTCCATAGACATAGCGCGAAAGGAAAGCTAGCAGTTGAACATTAGTTACATTGATAATGGCCCTCGGGCCTACTAATATTGTCCAGTGTCAACTCAATAGTCTAGTAAAAAAAACAATCACTAACTTTCACTTCTTCACTTCCTCTTTTATTCATAAACTTCCGTATCCACAATTTATTTTTCAAATGGTATTCTTTTTGACCAAAAAGAAAACCCAAACCCCTTTTCTCTGTTCTCGAATTCCAGTTCAATCAATTGGTGCAGCTTTTGTTGTATTAGTTTTGTTTCTCCTTTGAAAAGATGGGGACTTGGTCTAACAATGAGAGAATTGTAAGATAATTTTCGGCTGCTTGTGAAATTTTATGTTATAGATGGTTGTTTGATTGATTTATGATACGTGAAGAATAAAGATCGAGGAATATAGTCCTCAAGGAATGTGAAAGAATCGTAAGAAACTTTCTTTTGTCAGGAGACCCAGCTCTGAGAAACCTTTTGACTCTGAAATTGGATGAAGTTTGTTCTCCATTGGAATAAGGGGGTTTAGGCTTAACAAGGCTTGAGGTGATTAACAAAGCTCTTTTGACAAAGGCTTGAGGCTTAACTGTTTATAATTGTTAGAAATATTATCTACAAGATATTATCTTGTTGAGATATTATTCGATAGTATATATTGTTTTCATTAGGCATGTATATTCTCTTTATATTGTAATATATTGTTTCCATATATTCATCTGTTCACGCTGTTTTGGGGTAAAAACTGATTCTGCTGGTTTTGGTAAATTTGGGTGTATTGATGAGAAACGAATTCAAACCTTAAACAAATGCACTGCACGGGAGTATTTTAGATTCGAGAGATCAATCTGTACAATCCTGGCCTAAACCAAGAAATGGTCGTTCAAGTCTTGCTTCGGTCACAAAGTGAAGGAGAAAGGTCTTAGGGAGGGAAGCGAAGAAGGTGTTGAGATCAGAATGGTTAACTCTGAAGGTGTGGCTATTTTATGACTTTATCAGAATATGGAACTGGCTTGCGGAATGTAAGCTATTAGTTCTTGGTATTTTTTCTTGATACTTGTGTTGATAACCAAAACTGTGTTGTTTGTCGAAATAGGTTGAAAACCTATTTATACAAGTCATTGAGCACCCTTGATCTCGTAAGAAGTGGAGACAATTAAGTATTGGAGAAGTGGGGTTGTGTAGAAGCGGTTTACCATCACGTTCCCATTGTGAGGGGAAACTGGTCATCCTTACACCCACTATCCTCTTACTTCTATCTAACCATCCGCTCTTTCCTGACACTTTCTTGTAATGGGCGCATTGCACGCCGCACGCTGTAAACCGCCAGACCAATACCCTGATGAGTATCCCCCAGTTTGTGACATGTTTGATGTCTCGAGTGTTTCGTGGAAAAATGTGCAACACCTAGTGGCGCCTACACCGAGTGTCTCGAGTGGGTCTAATGTGCAAAACCTAGTTATTCTGACCAATCGCACGCAAGTTAGGTAGCATAACGGCATAGTGGCGCCTACACAGTGGCACAATGGCAATGTGGCGCCTGTTAGTGGCACAATGGAAATGTGGCGCCTGTTAGTGGCACAATGGAAATGTGGCGCCTGTTAATGGCTAAGTGGCGGGGTGATGCCTTCCAATGGCGTAGTGGCAAGGTGGCGCCTTCCAATGGCGTAGTGGAAAGGTGGCGCCTGCCAATGGTGTAGCGGTTAAAGTGACGCCTGCTACATCTTGGCATATTAGTGTTGGATCCAAATATGGCTTAATGATATTAGCTCTAGTTGCCGCATAGAACTTAATTCCTAGGATATGCTATTTTGCATGGGGCGACGTAATGGCCCTGGCCAAATTAGGGTTTGACATATCAAAACCCTAAGTGGCGTGCGACTAGGTGGCGCGGTACGGCGGCATCTTGGCAAATACTGCCTTGGTCGTTTTGATCAATGATACCATGGCAAGGCCATAACGTGGGCAGGTCCATGGACAATCACGTGTAATCATAATATGGCGCGGGCGCCATTCTTTAGGGTCTCCTGGGTCCCATATGGATTGTGGCATGTTGTGGGCCCAGAGTGGCATAATTGGGCCATGACTAGAAAAATAAGGTTTCCCTTTGGTTTGACCAAAGCCATTGGCATATTGCTGCCGCGGAATGGCATGGCCTACCAATTGGCATACTGGCGCGATTTGGCAGGTTGGCTAGCCAATGGCGCCTGTGATGATTACCAGGCGCGGTTTAGGATGGTTTGTAGATGATCCCAACACTTGGGCGCAGAATGCAGCAACGGTGTTGGCACGCTGCTTGTGGTGGCATGGTTATGCCTATTTGGTCGCGTTTGGAAGCGGCTAAACTTAATAAATTAAGTGGCCAAATCGTACGGCCATGATTGGTTTTTGGAGACTGGCTTGGGCCGTGTAGATTAGATTCTTAATGGAATTAGGCGCATCGACCCACCAACTTCCAACTTTATTAAAAGTACGTGTGGCGGGTTTTGAGCGATCTGATTGGTTGATGGGAGAGGGGGCAGGCAAGAGAAGCATGGAGCGTAGCCAACGGCCACAGGCGGCACCCATTGGGGCGGTTTGGCCGGCTATGTGGCGTGGCCACACCTCCTTTGTCATTGCTCCTGTTTGCCACAGTTCCTCTTTTGTTTCTTGTTTTCTGGTAGGATTCTGCTCCTACTAGCTCCATGGCGGATCAGTTTCCTAGTTTACCTAGGTTTGGCCTCAACCAATAGGGTTCGAGATATTTGCACATGGCGCAAAAGACCTAATGTTTGCAAATTAATTAGGCCGAAAACTTGAATCTTGTGAGTTATCACAAAATTGAACAAATTTAACGAATTCTGCGTGTTGACAAGAAATTCTTTTATTCTCAGAGAACAGTTAGCGCGTCTTCTGATTGAGCATTTTCATGGAGACCTTAATTTTGATACTTCGGGAAATTCGTGCTACTCAGCTACGAGTGAACACTAATTGTCATGTCATACCAATACTAAGGGTTCAGCTGGGGAACATAGCATAGGAAAATACTTAATAAACCATACACTAATGAGTAATGTAGGCGAGAGTTTACAGAATGTTTGGGATTGTTGCTATATGCACCATTCTGAATAAATATACTGAGTTTCTCAATACATGTGTGAGTAGAGAGGCTCGAGCACTCATTACTTTTAAATGGCTCAGTCCTTTTGCAGACGGCGCATTAAACACATGGTTTTATAACTTTAGCCCTGAACTAAAAACCACCATCAACATTAAGTTCCCTGCTTAGCACGTAACAGTGACATTATTGCGGGGTAAGCACTAGATGGTGACAGTCAAGAAATAAATGATAAAGCCAAAGAGAATAAACATTACCAGGGAAATGGCAGCTATCTCGGAAGTGGATCAGGCCGTCAGACCACGATTGCATCTTTCAGGTGTGCTGATTTCGATTCAGTCAAGTCAGCGAGTATATTCTGTCAGGATCTTGCGCTGATCCGAAAGCATTCCTCTTTTGACTATCTGAAAATCTTCTCCTGGTTTTAATTAGGGTTTCAACAAGAAGCATGATTTGGTTGGCGTTGAATCCTCACCTTTTGGATAAGTCCTGTTGAATGTGCTTCGCGGTCTTTAATACAAGATCTCCTATTTGAAAGACTTGAGGTTTTACAGCTTTATCGTACGCCCTGGAGATCCTCCTTCTGTACGCCTGAGCATGCTCTTCCGCCTTAATTCTCCTGGAATCTAAAGTGTCTAACTCCGCTATTCTAGAGTTCGACGCTTCGGCCTCATTCCATTGGACTCCACTCGCAGCTGCAATTCTGGCCGACGGGATTTTGATCTGTGCTGGGAGGATTGCGTCAGTACCATAAACAAGTGAATAAGGAGAAACTCCAGTAGAGCTCCTAGGTGCCGCCCGGTGTGCCCACAACGCCATTGGCAGTTGTTCGTGCCACGTCCTAGGATTGTCATTCACTGTTCGACTAAGAATTCGAATCAAAATCTTGTTGGTGCTTTCGGCTTGTCCATTCCCTTGAGGGTAATAAGGAGTAGAGAAGACCTGTTTAACTCCATATTCTTCAAGCAACTCTTGTACTTGATTGTTGGCAAAGGGGGTACCATTATCAGTAATGATGTGCTTAGGTACGCCAAACCGATAAATGATGTATTCCTTAATGAACACTGCAATTGTCGCTCCGGTGGTTCCTCGAAGAGGAATAACTTCGACCCATTTAGTAAAATACTCCGTCGCGGTTATGATGTACTCATGATGCTTTGACTATGGTGGATTGATTTTACCAATAATATCAAGTCCCCAGCTATAGAAAGGCCACAGACTACTTACTGAATGAAGGGGGTACAAGGCATGTGGATGAGATTCCCATGAGTTTGACATTCATGACATTTCTGGACAAATGCCGCTGTGTCATCCTCCATAGTCGGCCAGTAATACATTTCGTGCACTTGGAGAAATAACTTCTTCTTCCCTTGGTGTTCACCTTCATGCGTTTCTTTCAGCATAGCCGGGATTTCATATTTTGCTAAACATCGTAACAGGTCACCTCCAAAGATTTTGCGGTATAAGAATGCATTTCTTCTTCCCTTGGTGTTCAACTCAAATTATGTGGGACACTGTGGGCGAAGACTTAATTAAAGTTATTCAAGCCTTTTTTCATTTTGTTCACATCTTAAAACAAATGAATCATAACTTCATCTCTCTGATCCCTAAAACCAATTGTCCTAAGCAGGATGCTGATTTCAGACCTATAAGTATGTGCAATACATCTTGTAAAGTGATATCTAAGCTTCTATCCACTATAATTAAAACATATCTACAAAAAATTATTACTCCCTATCAAACAACTTTTATTTTTGGTAGATCCATAACTGTTAATATAGTTTTTTCTCATGAACTTGTTGATTCTATGAAGAAGAATAAATCTAAAAATGGTTGGATGGCTATGAAACTAGACATGTCTAAAGCTTTTGACAGGATAAAATGGTCATTTATGATTAATGCTCTTAGATCAATTGGTTTTTGTGACAAATTTTGTAGCATGATTCATGAATGTATTAGTACTGCTTCTACTTCCATATTACTTAATGGATCTCCTGGGAATACTTTTAAACCCCAAATAGGATCAAGGAACGGGGATCCTCTTTCCCCTTACCTCTTCATTTGTATGGAATCCTATACTAGAGCTCTTATTCAAGCTGAACATGCTAATCAGATTCATGGGATAAAAATCAACTAGCATTGTCCTTCTATTTCTCACCTCTTTTTTGCGGATGATTTTTTAATCTTTTCTAAGGCAAACACCAATGAAGAAAAACATATTGCTGACATTATAGGCCAATTTAGAAAATATTCTGGATAATATGTAAACTTCCAGAAATTAGGTATAGCTTTTAGTAAAGGGGTTAGTAATCATGTTAAGAATGAGGTTTATAATATCTTGAACATAAAAAAGTTGGGCCTTAATGATAAGTATTTGGGTGTTCCACTTCTTTTGCGGAGAAGTAAAGTCCAATCTTTCTCTCCTTTGCTAGAAAATTATGATGTTAGGCTAGCTAATTGGAAATCTAAGTTTGTGAAACATCCAGGTAGAACTGTGATGGTTCAATCTGTTCTAGGAAGCTTAGCAACCCATCACATGGATGTTTTCCCTATGCCTAAACAACTTAATGACCAAATGGACAGAAATCAAAGATGATTCTGGTGGAATAAGAAAAAAGGCCAAAAAGGTATATCTCTAAAAAAATGGGAGTATATTGCTCAACCAAGAGTTCTAGGTGGTATGAATATTAAACAATCTGCAATCCTAAATATAGCTTTGCTAGCAAAGCTTGCTTGAAGGATGATTAACTCTAGAGAGGAGCTCTGGGTTCAACTTATGGAAGGTAAGTATTTCTTTAACTTTAATCCTCTTACTGATGATGTGTCTAATGAGGGATCATGGATATGGAAAGGTATTTGTGAAGGTCTTGACATTGTTAGGAAGCATGCTATATGGGATGTAGGAAATGGTAATGATAACAATATCTGGAAAACTAGATGGATTCATAGCTTAGATACTACTGTTGATACTCATTTTACTTCAAATAATATTGAACATGTTTCTCAATTAATTGATAGTGGTACTATGTCCAGTAATGTTCCCATGATTACCAGTCTCTTTGATAATGCTACAGTTAGTAAAATACTTGATATTATGATTCCTTTTAGTGGAAAAGATCATATTAGGTGGCAGCCTAGTCCCAGAGGAGACTTTACTGTTAAATCATCTTATAAAGCTATCATGAATGAAGCTAATGCTCTAATGGTTTTATTCCTAATACTGTTGTTGATTGGAAATTATTATGGAAAACAAATCTGCCACAAAATATTTTGTACTTTCTTTGGAAGTGCATCATTGATTGCTTACCTACTAGTGACAGACTAGCTAGACACTGTCAGCATATTAATACTCAATATCCTAACTGTAATTGTAGTTCTGAATCAATCCAACATTTGTTTATTGACTGTGCATTTGCTAAATCTGTATAGGATGTTGTGAATGTGGAATTTATAAATGAAACTGCTAATGTTGTTTTTCAGGATTGGTTATTGAGTATGTTTCAGGTAAGTACTCCGAACAACATAACTGCAACAATGTTGGACTGGTATGCTTTTGTGATCTAGCACATATGGAAGGCCAGATGCAAAAAGAGTCTTTGATGGTGTTACTATGACTGCTAATCAAGTGTGTATTATGATAACAAATGATTTCTCAGACTGGCACAGAATTAGTAATAGTTATATCATTGAGACAGTGTCTGGCACAACCAGCAATGACCAATGGACATGTCCTAATTTATCTTTTGTTAAAATGAACTTTGATGCTTCTTTCAAAGAAGTAACTAAAGATGTACGAATTGGACTAATATTGCGTAACTTTCCAGGTATTATTGATAGAGGTAGATGTTGTCATACAAAAGCAATAGATCCATAACAAGCTGAGGCAAAGGCTCTCTTGGAGGAAATTATTTGGGCAAAGAGAAGAGGAATAAGGAAACTGCATCTGGAATGGGACTGTGCTCATGTAATCAGAGCTCTCAATGGCAGTTTGAATTCAATCAAGTGGACAACTAGAAATATTATCTTCGATAGTTTAAATTTATTAAAATATTTTGAAGAATGGTTATGTACTCATGTTCACAGAGACATTAATCATGTGACAGACTCTATAAAAAAAATGTAAGAAACTTAAGTACTGAGGAAGAATGGATTGAGGAAATCCCTTTATAGATATAATCATGTCTGCAAAAAGACATATATCTATAAGCTTTTTGAGCATTAATAAAATTCTATCCTTCTAATTAAAAAAAAAAGCCTTAGTACTCAGTCCACGAGATATGTATTAACCCCGTTGACCGTTGTTAACTCTTATTATTAAGTCAAGGTTTACTACTAACCCGATTTTATCGAATAAGTAGAAATTAGTCTTCCCAGCAAAGTAGAGAGGAGTTTACCACTTTTCTATATCTTCTCGAGACTTCTTCAGTCTTCTCGATTCTTTTGTTTTCAACATGTTTTCACTTTTTACAGGAGCCTGGCGGATACTACTGCTATAAATAAGCAACTCAATTTATTCACAAATTATCGCGAAAGAGCTTGAAAAAACCAAGTAATCTCTCAACAGCAAGATCAGAGAATTTTCGTAGTAGTAGTTTACCAGAAAGTCTCAAAACTTGATATTTACATTTCTAAGACAACCCCTGAAATCATATCACCACCGCTATCTCTCACTCTTTTCCAGCATCCCTCTTTAAGATCAACCCTTTCTCCTCTCCTTGTGACCGTCGTGACGTTTAAACGACCATTTCTTGGTTTAAATGAGTTTTGTACGATTTGGATATTTCGAGCTCACATAAGTACCCTACTCTCACTTTTATTTTTGCACCTAAAACAACCTCTTACGATTTCTGGGTATTACATTATCCAAGTAACTCCATCTACCACCAATACCTTTGAAAGGTCAACAGAAACGACCCAATAGTATACATGAATTCCGAATACGACATTCAGTGTTGAATATTACACAACATTAAGAATTATTGTTGGGGATGATGAAGTTGAAAAAGCGGGGGTCTAACAACCACACCCAATATTTTGTTTGGCAATTTGAATAGACAAACTCCAATATACTTTCAAGAGAATCAACTAGACAGTCAGACTCAATCTAGAGAAAAGTATATCAAAGAGTTTTATATCTCTATCTCTCAATTCAATCCGTAATCAGCAAATAAATATTTGCGAGCCCAATTGAATATAAGAGAAATAACTTGAACGGTACCAAAGACCAATGTTCAAGGATCAATCAATTTCAATCAACAACCAAAGGTTGGATTTCCCAATTGATCGATTCAATGCACAACCTGTGATATTTCAATTATATAACAAAATATAATGCGGAAAAGAAATAACACAGACACCAGAATTTTGTTAACGAGGAAAACCGCAAATGCAGAAAAACCCCGGGACCTAGTCCATTTTTGAACACCACACTGTATTAAGCCGCTACAGACACTAGCCTACTACCAATGAACTTCGGACTGGAATGTAGTTGAACCCTAATCAATCTCACACTGATTCAAGGTACAGTCGTGCTCCTTACGTCTCTGATCCCATCAAAGAATTGGTCGGACAAACAAAAGCCTTTTTATATTGATAAAATATGAGAACCATTAGACTAACCTGAAAACAATGGACGGGAGTGTCATTTGACATTTTGATTTTTGATGAAATCAAAAAAATTCATCAATGCGGCTTAAAAGAAAGATTTGTGATGGAAAAAGAGATATAGAATAATTGGCAGTAAATATTGTAATTTTATTTATGGGAAGATAATTCAGAAATAATCCTGGTCATCAACAAATTGATTGTAAAAATTGGATTATTTCTTTAGAAGGAAATTAGTTTAGTTAAATTGAATTAAAAGGTTGATTTAGTCCTATGTTGTGAAAATTTAAATTCCACATGTATCAGCCCCCTAGTGATGTTGGTAATCAGCCCATATAAATCATGCCAAACTTGGGTTCCTCAGAACTACCTACTTACCACCCTAAGATAAGACAAAAAAACCAAACGAAAGATAAATACAAATTAAAAAACCTATAACGAAAAAAAGAAATACAGCCCACATATGTACGACCAAGCGGACCATGTGACACGAAAAAGACGTCAAAGCAACCTACATTACAACCAATTCAACAAACCAAATAAGTTGAGGCATGAAGGAGATTGTGAAAACCCGAAGCTGCAGTCCACATGTTCTTAGTTGATAATTAAGAGATTCTGCTTCATGATGGTCAGAGATGAGTACCGTGGGAGGGCTAACTTGTAAAAGCACGTGCTAGATGAGGGCAGGTGCTGATCAGATTTTGCTACATCGTAGATGCATAAACGAGACGATAAATTAGAGAAACCACGTGCAGGAAGGAACTTTACAGAGGTCCAAAAAAACAGAAGCTCCTGTCTCTGCTTCACAGACATACCCTCAACAACCTGCAAAAGTTTCCATATGTTAGATTTTATTTACCTCAGTATATGATCAACAGAAAAGTTCATTTATATGCTGCACTAACCAGTAAACAAATGAGATGTCTGACATGTTATCTCAATGGCATACAATCAAATGTCGCGTTACTAAAGAGAAGCCTAGGAGAGGGTGAAGACAATGACAACTGAATCTAAGAGTGATATAGTTTCTAGACTTTCATATTCTACCGCAATCAAGGCATAATAAAGAACATTTCAACGTCAAACAACTAAAAAGTTGAAAAAACTATGCGTCTGTAAGAATATACCTCCCAAAACCAACAAATTTGGTCATCATTTTCTTTATAGCCATGGTAATCAGTGTGTTCTTTCCAGTCCTTCACAGAGACAGCTTCACCGCTTCCAAGCAGCATTAGGTCAAGATCTTTAAGTTCTAAACTCTGGAAAAATATTTTCTGGAGCCCTCGTTCATAGAGAATATCACCAAAACCGTGGGTGAAATAGGATATTTTTTCAGCGATAGATTTGACGAAGCAGTCCTGAATAAGAAGTTCGATATACTCTTGTCTATTTTTGCTGTTGACAATAATGCTGTTACCTCCAGGACACAGCTCCACCACTCTCTTTGAACCAAACTCTTCAAATTCCCTTACGAATGTCAATCCCAAAGCATCTGAGTCCACAGAATCAGCATCCATCTCCAAAATTCTTTTGCAGCTATTATACATGGCTGGATCTGCATCTCGAATATCTTCCAAGGAAATCACCCCTCCAGCCAATTGCAAGAAAAATACACGATCAAATGAGATGCCTACTTGCACTTTATGCATCAAAGCCAAAGCAATCACTCTACCAGCAAACGCAAAATAATTACGGTGCCAATGGTCCACAGGCGCTGCAGCAAAATAATTGTCAGACGACAAAAATGTGTAAATATAAATAGAAATCAGAATAGCTATTATTTCCTTTGCAAATATTTGGAGACACATCTCAAAAGAACGTAGTTCAAATATAAATACTCCATAAGTGCTGGTGTTATTTGGCAACAGAAACATGTAGAAACTTACCAGGATTGGGAAAAAATCTTCTGCGGTCCCTTGGACATGCTAGAAAAAGGGAACCTTTTGGATCAAACAGTTCTTGGCATATCATGAAAAACCACTCCCGCAAGACACCATAACCCACAGCTTCCTCATTTTTGAACTCTACAGATAGGCCACTGCGCAACGACGTCGCGGTTTAAAGAGAAAGGTGCTTAAAAGAATCAGTCAATATCTGTGACCTGTCAATGAGCATCTTATGTTGCTTGACAAAATCAAGTTTCCCCTCAGGGAACATCTTCATAAGCAAATAGCCTCTAGAATTGGAGCTAATCGAGTTCTTATGTTCAAGAAGCCATAGTAGGTCATCACTTCTCTTTGACAATCTGACAAGTGTATCCACATGATACTGGAAGTTTCTTACCATAGAAAATAGATGGTCTTCATAATTTAAATAAATTTTAGAAAATTTCTTCAACTCTCTCAAAACAGATAGATAACTAGGCCACCAGGAGTATAATTGAACGCTTTGCCATAACAAACATCATCCCTAATTTTCCAAAGGCACAGAATGAATTCTGTACGCAAACTGGCGTACACGGTACGGAAGAAGTCGATTTCAAGTAAATAACAGGGTTGGTTATCAAAATCATCATCCATATTTAGTGGAAGTGATTGACCCTTCAATCTAACATGATCCTCGATAGGCCTTAGCATATAGCGTGAAAAGAAAGCTAGTAGTCGAACATCATTCTCAATGCTTAATCTAAGAGATGTAGGCACCTTTGATAGTATTAGCCTCAATGTGGAGGTTGTTATTAGACAGATTAACAGAGATGTGCAGGACTGGAAAAGTAATAGAGAAAAGATCAATTGTCAGCAGAATAGGGTCTCAGTACCTAGAAGAATTGAAACTTGGATAACTCTTCCAAATACTTTTGTTAAAATCAATTTTGATGCTTCCTTTTATGAGAATTCTAAGAATATGGGATCTGGACTAATTATTATTAATGAAACAGGGACAATTCTTGGAGCATGGAGCATTCCAGCAGTAGCAGATGATGAGGAGAAAGCTGAAGCAATAACAATGTTGGAAGAAATTAAACTGGCAAAAAGAATGCAGATTGAAAACCTGCAGTTGTAAGGAGATAGTTTGAATGTTGTTAATGCTTTACTAGGAAAATTTGGGTCCATTAAATGAACTATTAACTGTTTTATTAGAGACTGCTTAGAGTTGCTTAAATGTTTTAATAAGTGGAGATTTCTCATGTACACGGAACTACACATAGTGTGGCAGATATTCTTGCAAAAGATGCAAGTAGTAGTACATGTGTAATCAGTTGGGAAAGTGATTTCCCAGAATGACTTGTCTCTCTTGTGAAAGAGAAACTCACCATACTTGAATCTTCATGAACTATATATTCTATCTTTCGGATTAAAAAATAAATAAAAATAAAAACCATAGGCCACACAGTAGGGAGGAAAACAAAGATCATAAAAGAATATGACCTTTTTTTTCCTTTTTTTTAAAATGAAAATCATAAAACAATATGACAGTATGGGGTAACTGAGTTGTTCGCATGCTACAGTCCATACGGTAGAGCTGGAGTAACTCAACTGAGCCAGCTAGAGCACCACCCACAGACTATGAGGTTCAATCCCTCACTTTTATGTATATTTAGGCTAAAAAAATGAAGGTGGTATTATTTATAACCAACACTATAAAACCGATAAAATAACATTTAAAAAATATATTTTATGTTATCATTTCGTCTTGGATGAGGCACATTTTCAAGCAAATCACTCCACACAATAAATAAATAAAAATTAACCTTCAAGCTGAATTAATTGAAATAAAAGTAATCAATTTGGAAGTTTGATGGCCAGCTTCTTCATCTGGAGGGGCACTCCAATACATTTTCCATCCGAACAAGAGTTTTTGGACCATTAAGCTTATTGATTTTCCTTTCGATTCACGAAACAAGTTCATGAATGTATTTCCTTTAAAAAATGTAAAACATTGTTTTATAGGATAAAATTTTCACCATAACCCATTCACATAATCATAACACTATATACAAGATTATGTCGATATCATATCTACGAAGTTCAAAAGATAAGCGTTATACTTCGTAATCTAATTTCTTAATACTATGATCATACTATTAAGATCATGTCACATTACTAGAGTATTATATACAATATGTACAGTATATACAGTTTCACAGTTATGTTTTCAATATAGAACAACTTGAAAGGTACTTTAGGAATGAAACAATTCAAGTCAATATTACTAACCTCAAGAGGAAGGATGATGCCGTCGTTGTAGTTCGTTACTTCTTCACATTCTTCAGGTCTTCGGCGTAATACTTGTATGTCTCAACATTCCTAGACTTTCTAGTCTAACCTAAACGAAGTTGACTCTAGTATTTAATCAAGCGGCTCTAGATGAGTTTTGATACTAAAATATGACAACCAAACTTGACATACCAACGCTTGGTGAGTTCAACAGAGCTATGCTCTAACAGATTATGCAGAGGGACTAAGTTTATAAGATGATTAGCATCGGTCGATTCTGATAGAAATCAGAATATACATAACCAGAATCGGTTTCTAAGTGCATGAACATAAACCGATTCTGAGTACTTTTTTTCTGAACTTTGTGCTCTTACAATCAGTTTAATGTATATGGTTCATGTAAAATTTATGTCACTTGTTTGTTGATATTCTATAATACAAAATAGAATGGGTTTTTGAGCTTTGGAAAGTCGGATAACATTTTGAGAGACAAACGTTGCATCCAACCATCCCAGTCTCATCTTAGCGAAAGACATCTGACGGATGCAAGAGTTGTAACCTATAATCATTATGAATATACATTAATTGGGTTATGTCATAATAAGGATCATAAATAAAAATTAAATTCAATTAAACAAAAATGATTAAGACTTTTGGCTTTAATTATGCAATTGTTCCGTTTTTTCATTGTATTCTCCATCTACAAATAAATAAATAATCAAATAATTTCTCAAAATTAACAATAGAAAATTTCAATTAAATCCACAAAATTAAATGAAAACTAGGTTATTCTCCAGCCACTGAAGGATTGTGCATAGAAAATCAATTATAGAGAAAATCCATGATAACGAGTTTTATTTTTATATTTATTTTTATTTATTTACTTTTTAAATCATGCATCAAAAAGAAAATTAATTTATAAAAGACAAAATCCTATAACATACCTAGAAAGAAAGAAACAAATCAAAGCACAAAATTGTTTGTAAATGACCTTGGTGATATGAAGACATTTGTGCAAAGAATCACAACCAACATTTACATTCCTATGAATCAAACCCTTCAATTAATAAACATGTAAAAAGAATCATAGTTACATAACGAGTTTTACTCGACCACGTACACACCACAAATCTGATATATGAAACACTAAATCGCCCTTTCCAAATAATTTAAAATCAAAGACCATAAAACAATATGACCTTTTTTTTTTCTTTTTTTTTTATATGAAAAAAATCATGAAACAATATGACAGTATGAGGTAACTGAGTTCAGGGCCGGTCCTGGCTTTTTGTTGGCCTCAATCGAAAAATAATTTGTGGCCCTAAAATCGGCTTTTCCTTCATATAACGAGAAAAAATATTTGCATTGCTCATCAAGAAAAAGAAAATATCACGATTAGCACGCTAAAATCAAGCCTTTCGACTTTTAATAGGCAACTATTAGGGAATCGATGATAATATGTAGGGAAATGTGAGATTTTAATAAACACCTAAGATCAGGTCTACCTTTCAAAAGAAAGAAAAAATGGGCTGATTATTTTTAATAGCCAAATGGTAAATAGTAGAGAAATATGAGACTTTTTTTCTTTTCTTTTTTTGGTATACAAATTATATATATACACCGACAGATTCTTTTCTTTTATATTCATTAGCTTTTTACTAAGGGGTGTGATGATATATGTGTAAAATGTACCGTATGAGAGTATAAGTATGAATGGTAGTAATCAGTGGAATACTTAGATACCGTTTACATATATGTGAACAGAAGAAGAATGATAAGAGAGTATATATGGACTATTTTCCTTTTTGAAAGATAGAAATACGTTAGGAGAATACTATAACTGATTAGTGATTAGGCCAAAGGTGTATGCATAGACGTACTCAAACATGGGGACGACGCATACTATTGGACATCTGTCAACTTGTGTATCTTTTATACTTAATAATATCATTCAGTTTGGGCGGGTAAGAGAACTTTCGTAATTTGTGGCCCTTTTCATCTGGTGGCCTTAAGCGAGGCTTTGTTCGCTTTAACTACAGGGTCGGCCCTGACTGAGTTGTTCGCATGCTACAGTCCATACGGTAGAGCTGGAGTAACTCAGCTGTGCCAGCTCTACCACCACCCGCATGCTACAGTCCATACCTCAGTCCTCACTGTAATGTGTTTAGGCTAAAATGAAGGTAGTATTATTTTTAGCCAACACTATAAAACCGATAAAATAACATTTAAAAAAATATTTTATGTTATCATTTCGTCTTGGATGAGGCACATTTTCAAACAAATCAGTCCACACAATAAAGAAAAAAGAAAAAAACCTTCCAGCTGAATTAATTGAAACCAAAATAATCAATTTGGAAGTTTGATATGACCAACTTCTTCATCTGGAGGGGCAGTCCAATACATTTTTAATCCAAACAAGATTTTTTCTCTTATATGAGCACCATCTTCATGATCTAGTAGTTGAGTATCCCATCTTAAAGCATCTGCAAAGCTTTTCGCCTTTAACAAAACATCGACATCGTCTCGGATAATTACATTCCCTTCTGGCCTTAAAATTCTATCCATTTCCAATAGAATATCTTCCATTGCACATCTGCAGCAAAACACATGCATGAGAATTAAGTAACAATAAACCACTTAAGAGGTTTTCGTTCTTTCGGAACAAGTTTACCTGTCTTTGTAGAAACTAAGCACAGAATCAGCGTGTATAAGATCATACGTCCTTGGGTAAGTAGACATTGCTTCGCACCTGAATTTTTCATGAGAAACAAAAACATTAGTACAGAATGAGATTAGTTTGACAATACTAGAATGATATATATACTCAGCTGGAATAATTTCGTTAGGTTTAGATATGCACCAGTTCTGGTATGTACCAATCAGACCTCGCTCATAAATGATTCCTAAAGTATTGATTTTTGCTCCATTTGGAACAACATTCATAACCCATAATGGGTAATCAGCTAATGAAGCTGCAAATCCTCCCAAATGTGCATTCATATCGAGCAAGTTACGGTATCTACCATTAAGTTTTAGCTCATTGTTTATAGTTTTGTAATATGTTATTCTTTTGTTCCACAGGTGTGCATCATCTTTGAACATCTTTTCTGTAATTCCATTAGCACTTCCTGAACTAATTCTTGGTGGAGTTGCCGTTAAGCGTTCAGGCCAGTTCTCTAATTTCCCGCCCGCAGCATAGGTTGCATTCGATACATGGGGTAGTGGAGTTAAACATGTCTGCAATTTAGTGTACCTGAACCGAATCGAGCGATATTACGTAAGTTTTTGTTTTTTTCACATAAACAACATGGTGAAAAAAATAATTTAACTGTCAAAAGAACATCGTGATTTCTAATGACGCGCCAACATACCAGGCTTTATCAGGATCTTGAGCTTGACAAAATGCTGGATTTCGGATGACTTTTCTATCGGACATACATTGAATGTGATTCAGTGGTTTTCGCCAAACCGAAATATCACCACTCTCATCAAACTTTTCCCAGCATAGACTCTTTGCAATTGCCTCAATTTCAGACTGTTCCGAGTTGAGATCTTGTCGAGTTCTTTTCCATCCTTTGTGGTGCTTTCTCCAGTTAATTGGTGGTCCGGACAAAATCCAGTACCCACCAGGGCGCAGAATTCGATCAACTTCAAGCAAATATTGTCCGTCTAAATAGAAGTTAATGCGATCGGGTAACGCGTATGGTCTGTATCATTGTAAATGTCTAAAATAACGTTATTCAGTAGCATAATAATTTTAAATGACTAGTTACCGTTTTTGCCCCATGGGATTAGACACCTTGAGCAATGAGCCATGTCGAACGCCCTTGATGGATATGGAAGTCTTATGGAAGCAAGAATACCGATCAATGCTGGTACACCTCGTTCGAGTGCAAATTGTACTTGAGCCTCATGGCTGGTATCTCTTGGTGCAAACGACATCGTCAAAATGCTTCGAGAGAAAAGGTAAGCTCCCAAACTTGCTACCTACAAAACCAAAACCAAGAAAACAATGGGAATTGAAATCAAACGTATGCACGCGTAATCAGAAAACAAACTCTGTGAAGAACTTACCCCACAGCCAGTATCAATGGCAGTTCTGATAGACCCATCTTTCAAATTGATCAAATTCCCAATGCCATCGATATACTTATCAGCACCATTAGGAAAC
Source organism: Papaver atlanticum (assembly GCA_023531105.1). NCBI lineage: Eukaryota > Viridiplantae > Streptophyta > Magnoliopsida > Ranunculales > Papaveraceae > Papaver > Papaver atlanticum. The sequence goes on from JAJJMB010001367.1 coordinate 1,148,292, forward strand.
ATAGTACCACCACCAGGAAATCTAAACCGATCTTTTTTGGCTTCGTACCGTATCCAATTCTGGCCTGCCTTTTCAACAGTTAAATGCTTATGAGGCACATTAGCAAACCAAGCATAATCACGACTCTGTGGCCATTGGAACGGTTTCTTATAACCAAATGGTGCAGGAATACTACATCTCAACAATTCATTTTTCTCAGGACAATGCCTTTCTCTATAAATCAATCTATCTCTACTAAATTTCAATAACCGTTTCGGATCTTCACATGGTGTATACTCACTGTATTTGATATCACAAGGTGGGAAATGGTAAAAATTCTTCGACTTAACCTTTTCCTTAGGCATTCCATGTTCCTTGCCCCGGTGTTGAATCTTTAAACCAATGGATTTATGCGAATGCTGAGTTTTAGTATGCCAAGAATTATTTCTGGTGGACTTCGTAACAACGGTAGTATTACCATATGTGATATTAGCGTAACGATAAGAACTTAGAGAGTAAGAAACAGAAAAAAGAATAATAACTAAAGCCAAGTACTTGAGTAAATTAAATTTGAAGGACCTACCGGAAATAGATTTTGTTTTATCAGAATCATAAGTTGGAGTACTACTTCCCATAGCTTGATGATTCTTTGATCGCTTCAGAGAGATGGATTATGGGTTATGAATATAGGTAGACAGACAATCCCGAGTAAAATAGGCGTGGGTGAACGCGAAAAATGCATTTATCGAGTGTGCAGCTACTCGGGGTAGTAACCATACGGGTTGATTTTATCTGTAAAATTTATTCTTCCATTGCCTTAGCTTCTACTTGGGGTAGTGTCTATATGGTTCCAACTTACTTGTAGAGATCTACATCTTAATTCAACACAATCAATCTTTTTTGTTGCTGGCATCATATTTTTTTGTCGTTTTTTTTTTTTTTTTTTAATATTATAGAACTAGAGGAAAGACATTACATTGTTTTGATTACATAGAATACTGTAGTGATTTGTATACTGATTTTTATTATCTGGTAACTAAAATCCGAAGGTGAATACAATGTATATTGGTTTTTGATCTTTGAGTCATGGAATGGGCATGGCTTGCTTTTAGAAACTTCAGTTTTGCAATGACCAATGAGTTTTGTAGTCAATTCGCCAGATATGTATCCTTAATTTCATTTGTTAATTACATTTTTTTTACTAGTTTGCATGACACTATGTTGAGCTTCTTTACTAAACTTGACAAGGTTGAGTTCTCCCTAAGTTTTTTCTTTCCTTTGCTAACAAACATTTTATTGTCTTTAAGCATCCTATTGATTCTTGCAATTTGAAGTTATTTTTATATTTAATTTCTAGTTCGAGGGATACGGACCGGTCCAAATGAGAAATTGTTGGTAATATTTTTTTGTAAGTTGGATTTGCGTCTTATTAAAAATTGCGAAAATTATAAGAATGTGAGACTAATTGTAACCTCCATAAGGATATTTATGGGATTTATTTATGTTTGATTGCTCGATGATGTGTTTTATAGTTGTAGTAAAAAGAGGGATTCGATTCTCGAAC
>JAJJMB010001367.1:1149844-1228817 GCA_023531105.1 Papaver atlanticum
AGCAATGGGGTTTAGCTCCTCATATTAATCATAATCTCAAAATACATGTTTATGGCTCAAAAGTTGATTAAAAGGGAGAAAAGTGTTAAAGCAGCGGATTCTGTAGTTGCTGGAGGTCTAAAATAGAAGTCGGAATTGTTGCTGAAGGGCTTCGGTGACTGCAGGAAGGTGCGACCGTATCTCGTTGTCACTGAAAATAAGTCTGCCTCTGCAACTGACTCCGAGGGTCTTATGTTCTTCGTGTTCTTCTTCTTCACAGCAGCAGAAACAAATTTCAACTCGTGATTTCAGCTCTCTGTTCTCTTCTAAACTTCTCCAAAGTGTTCGTCCCCTTTCTATGACACCAATACCTCCTATTTATACCCGACAGCAACCATAAGACTCGAGAAAATCTTCACAATTATTTTCTCTTCCTTTTCTTGCAAGTTACAGACTTTATCTTTTCTGTATTTCCTTCTTACGTGATGTCTGGTTCAATCCAACGTCCCTGAATTCTCTATGAGACGGTATCATATCTCCCAGGATATACGGTTTCCTTATTCCCACGTAATTTTCACAAATCCAAACACTAAACCCGAGTTATCCTTCATTCCCTGTTTAACGAGATGTAACCAAATATGAGAAGATTTGATGCCTATTTTAACTCCCAAATACATCATTCATCCTGTTTATTTGGTAACTACTTATTCCCGTGTTTAACTCTTCCAAAATCACGTACGAATCGTGCCTGAAAATCTCCCCTCTCTGTTTTTCTTGCGGCAAAATTTCCCGCCAAAAATTTTAATTCAAATGAAGGGGATGACCTCCCCTTATCCATACCAGGGGTGCGAATAGCAAGTGGTCACCTCTTAGTAATTTTGGTGCCCCTTAGTAATTTTCTCCCATGAGCGCAAAAACCACTTTTTGAGCCAAATTCGCCGCAAAAGCCCATTTTTCCAAAAACACCTACAAGGGATAAAATACCAAAATTAGTACAAAAATGGGTACTAACACTATACATAAAAGAGATGAAAATAGACACATAAATGCGTCTATCAAATACCCCCAAATTTTTCACAATTTTCAAGCCCCCAACCCGATGTGTATGCATTGGAATAACTAATTTACATGATTTGTTGCGGGGATCGCAAGTTGGAAAGTTGGTAATCGAAATTCACAAAATATTGAAAATAACTACAAAAAAACTCAATTAGTCATTTCTACTGAATTTGATTTGTTTCCTAAAGGAATGTTGTTGTCGTTTTTTTCTCATTTTCATTTTGAATTCATACTGAACTATATCAGACGAAATCCCCGATCCGTTTTAAAAAAATTTGAAGTACAAAATTTCAAATATCTTAGTTTGTATTGCAACAAGGAGAAAGTAGGAGGCATATCGAAAGTTATTTAGTCTATTTATTAATAACAATTTATATTTGGATATAAATATCTTATAGCAGATTTCATATATCCCAATCCACAGATCATAGGTTATATTTACGAGTATCTAAATCGAAGAAGGTGCAAAGTATGGTAGCACCACACGTTATGACATACATTTGAGGATGTCTTCCATGTATACACTATTATGTTAGATCGAAGATTGGTGTCCTGGCGTGCTATACCGATTTCTTAGTAATGATCTAAAACAAACATACAAATCAAAAATTTATCACAAAAAATGACACTAGAGTTGCTTATCAATATAATAAATATATATGATTTCGTCATTTTTTAAAGGAAAAAGATCCATAACGTTGTATTCATGATTTTTGTCTTGAGGATTCATGCAATATAAGTATAGTTCGGTAATATTTGGTTTTAGAAACTAAAAGCGTCTAGATTCTTAATTTGATTGTATCTTTGTACTTTTTCCTAATAAATAATTGATTTATTTCTACTTTTTTTTTCTCGGAAAAATAACTAATTATCTTGGTAGTTCTGACTGAAGATCAGAATTGCTACATGATTTTTCTGATAAATAGACAACATAAATCAAGGTTGTTACAACAACATCATTTTCTTTCCATTGGTACAAGTTTTCCGAATCAATTATATCATTCCATCCTAAACTGGGCTTTCCAATAAACCAATATTTAAGTAATTGGACTGATTTTAATGGTCCTGTTTGATCTGTTAAGAGCAAGACCAAACAAAGTAACATCTTTACATAAAGCAGAAGTGTTAGGATCATCATGTGATCCAACCATTTTTCAAGGTTTAATAGAACAAATTGATTATCTAAATTAAAGTAACTTATTAAACTAAAATAGTATTTTATTTCTGGAGAAGTCTGGATCGGTCAGAAGCGGTCTAAATCGGTCTGAATCTGAAAGGAAAACTTTGTGTCTGTTTGAGTTGTTGTTGTAGTTTCTTTAATAGTCGTTGTTGAAGTTGTCAGAGTACATGTGGTTGATGTTGCAGTAGTAGGAGCTGAAGATTGATGTCTTTCAAAAGAAAACCATGATCCACCACTTGAACCATATCACCAAACAAGCCAGAGGACCAGTAATCGAAATAAAAATGAGATAGAAAATCTAAAAGACAGATAGGGAAACGCTTCATATAAGCCAAAGCAAACATCTAAAAGTATTTTAGGAGAAATAATAGAGAAAGTAGGAGATTTAGGAGTTATGGATCTACCCAAATCTACTACATATGAGCCGATCTGGGGAGATGAGGATTCAGGATGTTGTGGTGTTTGTTATTGCTGGAGAAAATGAAACATAAAGTTCAGAAAAAGGTGGTACTAACTATAACAGAATTTGTGTCTCGAAATTTGGATCTTGTATCTTTTAAGAAAATGAGGCCTAAACAAAAGAGTTAGTGTAAGGAGTAGTCAAGCTTCAAGGCTTTCCACCTCACCTTGAATCAAGGACTAAGTTTTATAGTCATTCAAAGTTGAATCAGCAAACGCCAAACCATTTGGCGTCAAAAGATTAGAGACGCTAGATTTTAAATTTTAAAGATAATCTGATGGCTGAGATAAAAAAACGGATAGTAATTTAGCGTTGTTAACATAATCATTATATTTTAATATCTAAGATAAGATATGATAACTGAGATTGGAAACACCAAATGGTTTGGCGTTTTTGAAAATCCTGTGTTGATTTCATATCACACACACAAAAAAATTGTTGGACGAAATCAGGGAAACATGCAACGTTTTTTCCTTTAAAATTTAATGTTGGACGTTCACTACACTAAGCCTAAGGATTACACAAATAATTATGATATGGTGACAACTTACAAAGAGTTAATGATGGAGCTTCACCACAAATCAGAACTATCGTGGTAATGGAAATAGGATAATTTTGGAATCTCTTATATAGACAAATAATTGTACACACAAAACACATGCGCACTTTTAAGTAGTGAATCCTTATAAATCTTCTTTTTGAATTCTGAGTGTATGTTTGACTTGCACACCTAGGCCTACCCGGCCAATGACAAATCCCACATTAAATAATAGCTGCAATACTGCTTATTTGTTTCGTATAAATAACAAAAACATGGTATTGTAAATTTAATTGACTCACTTCCAGTCACTCCTTTCACTCAAAAATTTGACAATACACTTAGAAATTCGAATAACAAAATAACAAAAGCATAATAAAAATTAAGCATGAGAGGTATTAAAAATTGCGATTCTGGTTATTTACAAAATTCCTTGCAAAATTACACAACACTGCTATTGGCTTAGTTCTTGATCTTCCGGGGCAGTCCAATAGATCTTTACTGCAAATAAGATTTTCACTATAATACGAGGACTATCCTTGTAATCTAGTAGTTGAGTATTCCATTTTAATCCATCTGCAATGCTTTTCTCCATTAACAAAACGTCCATATTGTCTCGGAAAATTACAGAACCTTCTGGCCTTAAAAGCCTGGCAATTTCCAATAGAATGTCTTCCATTTCACATCTGCAAAATTACAATTGAGATAAGTCAATGTACTAGTAATCAAATTTTAGATAGTGGTAGTAAAAGGTTCGTTGAGACTTGTGAACGCAATTGATTTTAGACTTATTTAAACTAAAAATAGAGAAAATTTAAATCCAACTTTGATTTCAAGATTGAAAATAACCAAGACACTAGATTCCACTATTACACATGAATGAATGATGGTAAAAATTCCAAAACTCTAATTATCTTTAAAATCTCTTATTTCTTAATTCACAAATAATCAGGCATATTCTCAAACAGTAATTGTATTCCTTAAGCATAGATTATCTAAACAAAGTATAACCTATCTAATTGAATCACAACTAATTAAGAAAATTATGCAAACAATTAAAATTATGCAAAGCAGTGATTTGAGTGAATTATAAAATGCAAATTAGAGAAAAGTAAAATAATTACCAATTATTCATGCATCAATAGCTTCCTCCGTGCCTTGATTACGCGAGAATTAGCTCATCATCATCATGGAAACATGCTCAAAATTCATCTTTATTAATGCTCAAAAATGGTTCACAAATGATGAAATGGGAGAAAAATTATTAAAACCGGGTTTGTAACACTTATATTTGTTGCAAACTCAATTGTTACAGGAAACGATAAGAAATAACCGTCACTAGCACTGTTGAAGAACGACTGTCTTTGAGTGTCTTATGTTCTTCGTAAGTTCTTCACCAGCAGAAAAAATGTTCTTCCTGCAACTTTGATTTTCCGGTTTTCTAATGTTCCAAACTGCTCCCAATTCTCCCTAGCCTCCTCTGTGACCCCGATACACCTATTTAAATCGCAACAGTACCCAAATCTCTTGAGTTTAATGCGAAATAATCCTCTCTTCACTCCTTTGCAAAATCCCAAGATATTATTTCCCTATTTATCTCTTGGTTTGAATTTCACGCATCTGTCAGTGATCAACACGCTCAAGTCTGGCCACAAAATGATTCGTACATACTCCAGCTTAGTTCCAACTATAGATAAACTCGAGAAAGAGTAAAATATCCCGCGAAAAAACGCTCCACTCTTCGCAGGTGTAGGTTATGGTTAACTTTCCTGTTTCACTTATAACTGATTCTCCAGCCAAATCTAGCTGAAACGAACGACTATACCACGCCTGTTACACTCAGAGGAACAAACCCAATCAAATTCAGCCGTTGAATCTCATTCAAACTCCTTCAAATTCTTAACCCTAATTCTGGCAGTTCAAAACCAATTTTCCGGCCACTTTTCTGAATTCAAACAAAGAGGATGATGGTTTCCCTTTAACCAGTGATGGGGTGCGGTTAGCAATTTGGGTGCCCCTTATCCAGTAGTGAGAGTCCGAATAAAAAATGTCTCTTGGGTGCCTTTAGACAACTTTTCGAGCCGATTTTTTTCCAAAAATGTTTATTGCCCAAAAATACCTACAAACACATAAAACACCATAATAAGTACAAAAATTGGTACTAACAATATATACAATAGAGATGAAAATAGACACATAAATGCGTTTATCAACTAGTAGTAGAATTTTCACTCACCGGGAACAAGTTTACCTGTTTTTGTAGAGAGTGAGTATCAAATCATCATGTATAAGATCGTAGCTCCCCGGTTAAGAAGACATTTCTTCACACCTGAATATCCAATGGAAACAACTTACCACAAGAATGGTATACCTGTGTAAAAAAAATAGTATGGTTTACAAATGTAATAGTTCTGGTATGTACCAGTCAAACCTCGCTCGTAAATGACTCCTAAAGTATTGTTTTTTACATCATTAGGAACAATATCCATAACCCACAGCAGATAATCGGCCAATGCATTTTCAAAACCACCCAAATATGCATTCATATCTGACACATTCCGATATCTACCTTTCATTTTCAGCTCATAGTTTATAGTCTTGTAATTTGTTATTCTTTTATTCCACAAATGTGTATCTTCCTTGAACATCTTTTCTGCAATTCCATTAGTACTTCCTGAACTAATTCTTGGTGGAGTTGCAGTTAATCTTTCTGGCCATTTCTTTAACTTCCCGCCAGCTATGTCCTTCCACTTATCAGTATTGCCACATGAGGAAAAAAAATGAAGCATTGTAAAATAACAATAAATTTATTCAAATTCATTAAAATGAAAAAAAACCTTGTTACTAATTAACCTAAACAAGAGTCAACCAATTTCAAATAACTAGAAGGATATGGAAGACAAGTCTCTGCGGAACAATTAAATTTTATTGCTTCCAACTGATTAGTTTTCTACTGCGAGAAGTAAGCAGTTGGCGTTACTCAACACATTAGTTTTGTACTTCAATATAAGACCATTATGTGCAATTCTGGCTTCTTACAAAAAAGTCTAGTGTTTTTAAAATTTAGAATCTAAAAAGAAGATAATTTTACAAATCAAGTAATAGTCGGCACGTCCTTTACTACATTAAATTTTCTTCCACTTTTAACAAGTAATAAACTATGCAAAAACTATGTAAATCATTTCTTGTTTCTGTATTTTTTTGCTTTTAACACATGAGACAAATTTTCGAAATTAAATTATTATTGACACACTATCGAATTATGTCATAAAAAACGTTGAAAATACTTTTGTTTTTAGTTACATATTTACATATATTATACACATATGATTTTAAGAAAACAATTTGATTATGATAATTTGTATACTGATTTTTATTATCTGGTAACTAAAATCCGAAGGTGAATACAATGTATATTGGTTTTTGATATTTGAATCATGGAATGGGCATGACTTGCCTTTAGAAACTTCAGTTTTGCAATTACCAACGAGTTTTGTAGTCAATTCGCCAGATCTTTATCCTTAATTTCATTTGTTAATTACATTTTTTTTACTAGCTTGCATGACACTATGTTGAGCTTCTTTACTAAACTTGACAAGGTTGAGTTCTCCCTAAGTTTTTTCTTTCCTTTGCTAATAAACATTTTATTGTCTTCAAGCATTGTATTGATTCTTGCAAGTTGAAGTTATTTTTATATTTAATTTCTAGTTCGAGGGTTACGGACCGGTCCAAATGAGAAATTGTTGGTAATATTTTTTTGTAAGTTGGATCTGCGTCTTATTAAAAATTGCAAAAATTATAAGAATGTGAGACTAATTGTAACCATTACAGTTCCATAAGGATATTTATGGGATTTATTTATGTTTGATTGCTCAACTAAAATTTTCACTATTTTCAAGCCCCTAACCCGATGTGTATGCAATTGAATAACTAATTTACATGATTTGTTGCGGGGATCGCAAGTTGGAAAGTTGGTAATCGAAATTCACAAAATATTGAAAATAACAACAAAAAAACTCAATTAATCATTACTACTGAATTTGATTTGTTACCTAAAGGAATGTTGTTGTCGTTTTTTTATCATTTTCTTTTCAAATTCATACTGAACTATATCAGACGAAATCCCCGATCCGTTTTTTAATTTTTTGAAGTGCAAAATTTCAAATATCTTAGTTTGTATTGCAACAAGGAGAAAGTAGGAGGCATATCGAAAGTTATTTAGTCTATTTATTAATAACAAGTTATATTTGGATATAAATATCTTATAACAGATTTCATATATCCCAACCCACAGATCATAGGTTATATTTACGAGTATCTAAATCGAAGAAGGTGCAAAGTATGGTAGCACCACACGTTATCACATACATTTGAGGATGTTTGCCCATGTATACACTATTATGTTAGATCGAAGATTGGTGTCCTGGCGTGCTATACCGATTTCTTAGTAATGATCTAAAACAAACATACAAATCAAAAATTTATCACAAAAAAATGACATTAGAGTTGCTTATCAGTATAATAGATATATAAGATTTCATCATTTGTTAAAGGAAAATGATACATGACATTGTATTCATGATTTTTGTCTGGAGGATTCATGCAATATAAGTATAGTTCGGTAATATTTGGTTTTAGTTAGGTAATATTTGGTTTTAGAAACTGAAAGCGTTTAGATTCTTAATTTGATTGTATCTTTGTACTTTTTCCTAATAAATAAATAATTGATTTATTTCTACTTTTTTTTCTCGGAAAAATAACTAATTATCTTGATAGTTCTGACTGAAGATCAGAATTGCTACATGGTTTTTCTGATAAATAGACAACATAAATCAAGGTTGTTACAACAACATCATTTTCTTTCCATTGGTACAAGTTTTCCGAATCAATCATATCATTCCATCCTAAACTGGGCTTTCCAATAAACCAATATTTAAGTAATTGGACTGATTTTAATGGTCCTGTTTGATTTGTTAAGAGCAAAACCAAATAAAGTAACATATTTACATAAATCAGAAATGTTAGGATCATCATGTGATCCAATCATTTTTCAAGGTTTAATAGGACAAATTGATTATCTAAACTAAAGTAACTTACTAAACTAAAATAGTATATGATTTCTGGAGAAGTCTGGATTGGTCGGAAGCGATCTAAATCGGCCTGAATCTGAAACGGAAACTTTGTGTCTGTTGGAGTTGTTGTTGTAGTGTCTTTAGTAGTCGTTGTTGAAGTTTCCGGAGTACATGTTGTTGATGTTGCAGTAGTAGGAGCTGAAGATGGATGTCTTTCAAAAGAAAACCATGATCCACCTCTTGAACGACATCACCAAACAAGCCAAAGGACCAGTAACCAAAATAAAAACGGGACTGAAAACCTAAAAGACAGAAAGGGAAATGCTTCATAAAATCCAAAGAAAACATCTAAAAATATTTTAGGTGAAATGATAGAAAAGGTAGGAGATTTAGGAGTTGCGGACCTACCCAAATCTGCTCCATAGAAGCCAATCTGGGCGGCTGAGGATTCAGGCGGCTGTGGTGTTTGTTATCGCTAGAGAAGATGAAAGAGATAGTTTAAAAAAAAAAAGAGGTACTAGCTAAAACTGAAATTTGTATCTTGAAATTTGAAATTGTATGTTTTAGGAAAAGGAGGCCTCAAAAAAAAAAAAAAACATGAACCATTATTATGAATGTCTTTTAATTTAGTTAGGAATAGATGCCATATTTTATTTACGAGTACAGTTCTTTATAAGACTTAGTGTAATGAGTAGTCAAGATTCAAGGCTTTCCACCTCACCTTGAATCAAGGACTAAGTTTTATCGTGATTCAAAGTTGAATCAACAAACGCCAAACCCTTTGGCATCGAAAGATTAGAGCCGCTAGATTTTTAAATTTAAAGATAATCTGATGGCTGAGATAAAAAACGGATAATAATTTGGTGTTTTTAGGATAATCGTTAGGTTTTAATATCTAAGATAAGATCTGATAGCTGAGATTGGAAACGCCCAATGGTTTGCCGTTTTTGAAATTCCTGTGTTGATTCCATATCACACCCAAAAAAAACGTTGGACGTTCGGTGAAATCAGGGGAATAGACGACGCTTTTTCCTTTAAAAGTTTAATGTTGGACGTTCACTACACGAAGCCTAAGGATTACACAAAGAATTATGATATGACAACTTAACAAGAGTTAACGGTGGAGCTTCACCACAATCAGAACTATCGTGGTAATGTCAAAGGGATAATTTTAGAATCTCTTGTATAAATAAATAATTGTACACACAAAACACATGCGCACTTTTATGTAGAGAATCCTTATAACTTTGCTTTCTGAATTCCGTGACTGTGTGTATGTTTGACTGTTGCACACCTAGGCCTAGCCAGCCAATGACAAAGCCCACAATAAACAGTAGCCTCAGCACTATTTATTTGTTTCATATAAATAACAATAACGTGGTATTGTAAATTTAATTGACTCGCTTCCTGTCACTCAAAAATTCGACAATATGCTTAGAAATTCGAATAACCAAAACACAAAAGCGTAATAAAAATTAAGCATGAGAGGTATTAAAATTTTTGATTTTGGTTACTTACAAGATTCCTTGCAACATTACACAATACCGCTATTGTCTTAGTTTTTGATCTTCCGGGGCAGTCCAATAGATCTTCACTACAAATAAGATTTTCACTTTAATATGAGGACTATCATCGTAATCTAGTAGTTGAGTATTCCATTTTAATCCATCTGCAATGCTTTTTGCTTTTAACAAAACTTCCACATCATCTCGGAAAATAACAGAACCTTCTGGCCTTAAAAGCCTATCCATTTCCAATAGAATGTCTTCCATTTCACATCTGCGAAAACGCAATTGAGATAAGTCACAATTATAGTAGTAGAGTTATCACTCACTGGGAACAAGTTTACCTATTTTTGTAGAGAGTGAGTATCGAATCAGCATGTATAAGATCATAGCTCCTTGGATAAGAAGACATTGCTTCGCACCTGAATATCCAATGGAAACAACTTAACGCAAATATGGTGGTATACCAGTGTAAGAGATTTAGTTTTGTTTAGAAACGTACCAGTTCTGGTATGTACCAATCAAACCTCGCTCGTAAATGACTCCTAAAGTATTGATTTTTGCTTCATTAGGAACAACATTCATAACCCACAGCGGGTAATCGGCTAATGCAGCTGCAAAACCTCCCAAATGTGCATTCATATCGAGCACATTTCTATATCTACCTTTCGTTTTCAGCTCATAGTTTATAGTTTTGTAATATGCTATTCTTTTGTTCCACATATGTTTATCTTCTTTAAACATCTTTTCTGTAATTCCATTAGTACTTCCTGAACTAATTCTTGGTGGGATTGCGGTTAATCTTTCTGGCCATTTCTTTAACTTCCCGCCAGCTATGTCAGCTAGGCCTGACACAACAGGCAGCGGAGTTAAGCAAGTCTCTAATTTTGTGTACCTGTACATGAATGTTGCTTGTCAAATGACTTGGTAAATGAACAATTTAGTGTAAGCATATCTAAATTTGAATGATGAAAACGCACCAAGCTCTATCAGGATCTTGAGCGTCACAAAGCAACGGTTTGTGGATGAGTTTCGGATTGGATTTGCATTGAATGTGATTCAATGGTTTTTGCCAAATTGCAATGTCGCCTTTTTTCGCAAACTTTTTCCAGCATAGACTCTTAGCAACAGCCTCAATGTCAGATTTTTCTGAGCTTAGATCTTCTCGAGTTCTTTTCCAACCTCTCACATGGTTTCTCCAGTTAACTGGTGGTCCGGACAATATCCAATATCCACCGGGACGTAGAATTCGATCAATTTCAATCAAGTATTGCCCGCCTATTCAACATTTAACAACACAACTTTTCAATATTGAACAAATTCACATATCTTAGTAGTACTACAGCTCGGGTTGATTATGGTTACCATTTTTGCTCCATGGGATTAGACATCTTGAGCAATGCGCCATGTCGAACGCCCTGGATGGATATGGAAGTCTTGTTGAAGCTAGAATGCCAATCAATGCTGGTACGCCTCGTTCGAGTGCAAATTGTACTTGAGCCTCATGATTATTGTCTTTTGGTGCAAACGACATGGTTAAAATGTGTCTAGATAATAGGTATGCTCCCCAACTTGCTACCTGTAAAATCCAATACCACATTTTAAACCAACACTCCACATAAAAATCAGAAACAAGTTCAAGTACAGTGAAGAACTTACCCCGCAACCAGTATCGATCGCAGTTCTAATAGACCCATCTTTCAAATTGATCAACTTTCCAATATCATCGATATACTTATCAGCACCCTTGGGAAACATAGTACCACCACCAGGAAACCTAAACCGATCCTCTTCGTATCGAATCCAATTCTGAACGGCTTTTGCCGCAGTCAAATGCTTATGAGGCACATTAGCAAACCAAGCAAAATCTCGACTCTGCGGCCATTTAAATGGCTTTTTATAACCATATGGTGCAGGAATTCTACACTTCAATAACTCTTCTTTCTCAGGACAATGTCTTTCTTTGTAAATCAATCTATCTCTATCAAACTTCAATGACCTTGTTAAATCTTCACATGGTGTATACTCACTATATTTGATATCACAAGGTGGGAATTCGTAAACATTTTCCGATGCCATCTGTGGCGCTGTAGATATCTCATCTTCGCTACCACTCGAGAAATCAAGATCGGTTATTATGGGTTCTAATGAAGTTAAATTAGTTTTACTAGGTAAGCAGTTTTTGGTGGTTGACTTTTGAGAAGTAGTAGTAAGAAGGCTATGCTGATAAACACCAAAGAAGTAAGAAACTGAACAAAGAAGAGTGACTAATGCCATGTAAAAGAGCTTAGATTTCTTGAAGCAGCAGCCATTATTGACACTAGATTTGGTTTTACCAGAGTTATAAGCTGGACTGCTGTTACCATTATTACCTGCCATAACTATGACTTTAGCAACACCAATCGGTTACAAAACCAAGACTCCGATGCAGATTCCGACCGATGAACTTTGTTACCGTAATTTAGTTAGTTCTCGAAAAAAACCTGAGAAATAGCCGGATCATGGTAAACACATTAGTACACTAACTCTGTACTTACTGTGTTAAATGATATGACCTACTTGTTTGCAATGGAATGATTAACCAAATTCACACCCAAAGTATGACGCAATATCAGTATGAGTATGACTCATTTGTTAAGACAAAAAATGTATCAATTGTTTAAGTTTAGTATTTTCTTTTCCTTGCAAGTTGCATTTTGAATTTTTTTACTTGCCTAGTTGCCTGATTATAATTTAGTTTTTTCCTGTCAAGATTCTTAAATTTTCCTGGACAATCAATCTTTATAGAAAGGGACATATGTTAAGAGACAAGACCTTCTTTGAACAAACATAACCCCATTGATATTAAACTCACTAAGAAAGAATTCCTTTCAACATTACAAAATAAGCATTGATTTGTGCTATAGGCTCACTTCATGAGCTGCAGGGGCAGTCCAATACGTTTTCACGCCAAACAGAATTTTCTCTCTAATAAGAGGACCATCTTCATGATCTAGTAATTGAGTGTTCCATTTTAATGCATCTGCAATGCTTTTCGCTTTTAACAAAACATCAACATCGTCTCGGAAAATTACGCCCCCTTCTGGCCTTAAAATCCTGTCCATTTCCAATAGAATGTCTTCCATCTCACACCTGAAAAACCATAAATGAGAATCAAGGGACAGTGATACTTCGAAATGTAAGCGTATTAATAGTAGTATTGTTTTTCATCCATTGGTACCTGTTTTTGTAGAGACTAAGTACTGAATCAGCGTGGATAAAATCGTAAGTCCTTGGATAGGAAGACATTGCTTCACACCTGAATATCGGATACAAAAAAAAATTAGCGCACGAGAGCGGTATACCTTGGAAAGGATTTAGTTTGGTTTAGAAATTTACCAGTTCTGGTATGTACCAATCAAGCCCCGCTCGTAAATAACTCCTAAGGAATTGATTTTTGCTTCATTTGGAACAACATTCATAACCCACAACGGGAAGTCGTATAATGCAGCTGCAAAACCTCCCAAATGTGCATTCATATCGAGCACATTCCGATATCTACCTTTGGTTTTCAGCTCAAAGTTTTTAGTCTTGTAATATGCTATTCTTTTGTTCCACAGATGTGTATCTTCCTTAAACATTTTTTCTGTAATTCCATTAGTACTTCCAGAAGTAATTCTTGGCGGAGTTGCTGTCAATCTTTCTGGCCATTTCTCTAACTTCCCACCTGCTATATCGGTTTCGGCTGATACATTAGGCAGCGGAGTTAAGCAAGTCTCTAATTTAGTGTACCTGAATCAAATTGAGCAAAATTACATGAGCATTCGCCTGTCATATAACTTGGAAAAATAGCAATTCAGCATATCGAAATTTTGAATGACAAAAAAATTACCAGGCCTTGTCGGGGTCTTGAGCTTCACAAAACGACGGGTTCTGGCCGAGTTTCCTATTGGATCTGCATTGAATGTGATTGAATGGTTTTTGCCAAATTGCAATATCCCCATTCTCAGCAAACTTTTTCCAGCATAAGCTCTTAGCAACGGCCTCAATTTCAGATTGTTCCGAGTTCAGATCTTCTCGAGTTCTTTTCCAACCTTTCCAGTATTTTCTCCAGTTAATTGGTGGTCCGGACAATATCCAATATCCTCCAGGACGTAGAATTCGATCAACTTCCATCAAGTATTGCCCATCTATACAACAGCTAACTTTGTCAGATACAAAACAGGGTTCATATAACAGTACTATTCAGTAGGATAAATTCATACCATTTTTTCCCCATGGGATTAGACATCTTGAGCAATGAGCCATGTCGAACGCCCTAGATGGATACGGAAGTCTTATCGAAGCAAGAATGCCGATCAATGCTGGCACACCTCTTTCTAGTACAAATTGCACTTGAGCTTCATGATTAGTGTCTTTTGGCGCAAATGACACCGTTAAGATGTCTCTGGACAAAAGGTAAGCTCCCCAACTTGCTACCTGCAAACAGAAAATAAACCGGCACAAGTTGGCGTAAGCAGAGTGCAAAATAAAATCACAGATAAGCCGAAGTACCGTGAAAAAACTTACTCCGCAACCAGTATCAATGGCAGTTCTAATAGACCCATCTTTCAAATTAATCAACTTCCCAATATCATCTATATACTTATCAGCACCATTAGGAAACATAGTACCACCACCGGGAAATCTAAACCGATCTTCTTCGGCTTCGTACCGAATCCAATTCTGACCCGCTTTTTCCACAGTCAAATGCTTATGAGGTGCATTAGCAAACCAAGCATAATCGCGACTCTGCGGCCATGCGAACGGTTTCTTATAACCATATGGTGCAGGAATTCTACATTTCAACAACTCATTTTTCTCAGGACAATGCCTTTCTTTGTAAATCAATTTATCTCTGCTAAATTGCAATGACCTCTTTAGATCTTCACATGGTGTGTACTCACTGTATTTGATATCACAAGGTGGGAAATCATAAACATTCTCGGATACCATATCTGACACCGTCGTCGACGACTTCTCATCTTCGTCACCGGAATGTCGCCTAGAGAAATCAAGATTTGTTACTATGGGTTCTAGTGAAGTTTGAGTTTTAATAGGTAAACAGTTTTTTGTGTTTGAAATAGTACTAGTAGTACCGTTAGAATGAGTATTTTGATAAACACCAACGAAGTAGGAAAAAGAACAAAGAAGAGTGACTAATGCCGAGTAAAAAAGTTTAGATTTCTTGAAGTAGCCATTGAAACTGGATTTGGTTTTAGCAGAATTGTAAGTTGGACTGCTGTTGTTCCCTGCCATAGCTTACTGATAAACCTCTGTTTCTATCTTTCTTCTAGCTTAGAACAGGATGGATAGACTTGGCTTAAATCTTCTCATTTTTTGAGAAATGTGAAGTTTGGTTTTGGGACTTGGGATTTGGAAGACTTTAGAAGAAGAATTTTTTATTTTTTTTATTTTTTGTGGTTTGTTGTGACTGGGGAAACTAAAGAAACATTTGTGTGATTATGCGAGATATGCAATAAATGGTGCAATCTCATTTCAAGTCCAATAATTTCTTATCACCAGGATGGAGTTGGTGTTAGCCTACACGTGACTATTCCGATAGGGACTCGACGGGCACTTATGTGCCAACTGCCAAGCTCCCGGCACATGGGCAGGGTAAAGATAAAAGTTCTTAAAACTGACGGACAGAGAGACTTCTACCAAATGTTTGGAACAGGTATATGTGGTGGTGGTGGTTTAGAACTCGAGTCCATGACTCCAGGAAGAGATTTGGCACTAGAAAACAAAGGAAACAACTAACGCTATAATAATTTACTCAACCCTGAACTGAACCCCATAACGCTTTTTAACTAACATTTCTTTTTTATCTGTGTAAGTTAAAATTTTGTGTTTGGAGGAAGAGTATCATAGTGATTCGAATCTATACATGAAGTTCAATAATGAAAATCAAAGCAACCGTTACCTACTTACTTTCTAGGAATAGGATTTAATCCCGGCCGCTTGGAGGTATTGCTTTTTTTTTGTTTTTTGTGATCGGCGGTTTAAGTTGGCCATTGTCTTTTCCTTGCTTAATTTGAGCTTGTTTTTAGTTTAAGACAAATTTTTGACTTGCCTAGCTAAATCAATGCATTTACATTTCTTCTTTTTTAATGCAAAAAGATTTTATTGAGAGAATTAAGAGATTACACGGTTTTCCTCGCCAATCCACTCTTTTACATCATGTGGAAGAGCAGATTTAAAAGTGAACTGTGACTTAGACATTCTAGCTTTCTTAGCTAGTTTATCTGCAACACCATTTGCCTCTCTTTTAACTGAGACACACTTCCATTCCTCTAATCTACCTAGAAAAAATTTAATATCTAAGATAAAGTGCTGGTTCATCCAATGAACATAAGAAGTTTGCTCATTTACTGACTTAATGCCACCTCACTATCACTCTCAAAAATAACTTTATTGAAGTTCTTATTTCCTGCTAAGGTAACAGCTACCAGCATAGCTCTGCACTCCAACTCCACCACTTCAATCCCTTGTTTCATTCCTCCATCAAAGTATTCCCCTTGCACTCCAATGCAGGTACCTGCAAAATCCCTAATAATTAGACCAATGCCACCTTGAGTATTAAGCTGCTTAAAAGAAGCATCTAAATTGATTTTTTAAAATCCATCCTTAGGAGGCTTCCATTTTTGAACCTGTAATGGAACATTATATCTGTTTGAACTATGTGCATTCAAAACAGTAAGGTTATTAATCCCTGCAACTGAAAGGTCCCTGATAGGATCTTTCCAAATGGTCCAAGCAGCTACCATTAGAGTTTTGTTTATATCATCCCTAGTAATACCAGAGCCAAAAACCAGGTTTGCACCAGCTGAGAACCAAGAGATAACCCAGTTTCTAAATGAGCCATGTTTTGCTAAGACTATACTCACATTAATATTAACTGCTAACCAAACAGATCTTGCATAGGGACAGTTTAGAAAAAGATGATCACAAGATTCAACAACATGATTACATAAACTACAGTGAACCTCAATGCCATTTTTGTATTTAGAAAGTTTGTCTCTAGTTGGAATTATGTCTCTGATGCATTTCCAAGTGAACAGTTTAACTTTATGAGGAAGTTTAACATTCCAAAGAGATTTCCAAACCTGAGCTAGAACAGAGTGGTACCTGCAGAAAAGTTAGTTCCTCTAGATAGCATATTATAAACACTTTTGACAGTGAATTGACCTTTCCTGTCTGGTAACCAAATAAGTGTATCCCTACCAGTGACAGTCACATCCATAGCAAGTATTTTAGTAGCACATTCCTCATTAAAAAGATAGTAAATTAAGTGAACATTCCAGGACCTAGTATTCTCAGTAAAAAGATCAGAGACATAGGTAAAAGATTCTGTGTTCACTAATCCTTCATCTGGCATAGGAGGATGGTCTAGACCAGTTACCCAACAATCAAGCCAAATTTTGGTTTTAGTTCCACACCTAATAGCCCAAAAACTGTTCTCCTTTATTGTTTCAATACACCTATAAATGCCCCTCCAAATCCAAGAACAATTTTCATTAAGATTAACCAAATGAAGAATTCTACAATCCTTAAAGTACTTAGCACTTAAAATCTGCACCCACAATTCCTCATCTTCAGTGGCAATTTTCCAAACTAATTTGCAAATGAGAGCAGTATTAAAAGTTTCAAGGTCTCTAAATCTTAACCCTCCCAGATCCTTAGATTTATTGACACTATCCCAAGCTATAAATTTAATACCTTTACCTGTCTTATGCCCCCATCAAAAATTCAGCTGAAGAGAGTCAAGCTTACTAAGCAGAGTTGTAGGAATTTTTAAACAACCCATTTGGTAAGTGGGTAATGAATTCAAAACTGACTTAATCAAAGTAGACCTACCAGCTTGGTTTAAGGTAATACTAACATAATTTTTAAGCCTAACTTCAAAAAATTGCACAATGGGATCAAAAGATTTTATCTTAGAATGTCCTAACAACAGAGGAGCACCTAAATATTTCTCAGAATTCGTGATAATAGACATTTTAAGAGCTCCAACAAGAAAATCACAGTAATCAGGGTTGAGATTATGGCTGAAATAAACACATGACTTATCAAAGTTAAGCATTTGACCAGATAAGGTACCAAAATTCTGCAGAATCTTCAGGATATCATTAACATGCTGCATATCAGCTTGACCAAAAATGAGAATGTCATCTGCAAAAGGCAAATGAGAGATAGATGGAGCTTTCTTAGAAACTTTAACTCCAGTAATAGTTTTATTAGTCTCAGCTATTAATAAAGATCTAGAGAGGTATTCCATGGCTAAAATAAAGAGATAAGGAGATAAAGGATCTCCTTGTCTTATACCTCTAGTTGGCTCAAATTGATTACAAGGAGACCCATTCAATAAAACACTGATACTGGTAGTAGTCACACATTGCATGATAAGATTACAAAAATCACCATTAAAACCAAATTTCAGTAAAACACCATTTAGAAAACTCCATTCAAGTCTGTCAAAAGCTTTTGACAGATCAAGTTTAAGGGCCATAGTACCAGAGTAACCTTCCTTATGCTTCATAGAATGGATCATTTCATGTGCAATAATAATATTGTCATGAATTGCCCTTCCTGGAACAAAAGCAGCTTGATAAGGAGAAATCAGTTTTTTAAATAAAGGTTTTATTCTATTAGCTAAGATTTTAGATATAATCTTATAAGAAACATTGCACAAACCTATGGGTCTAAACTCATATGACATTTTGGGGCTTTTACACTTAGGAATATGTGACATATAAGTCTTATTTAGACTTCTAGGCATGTGACCACATTGAAAAAATCTTTTAACAACTTCAATAACATCCTTACCAACTAGCTGCCACTGAGTTTGGTAAAATCCTGCTTGGAAACCATCAGGACCAGGAGAGCTCCAAGCAGGCATGCTCTTAACAACATTCTCAATTTCAGATTCAGTATGAATGTTATTCAAAACAACATTATCAGACTCAGTGATGATACAAGGAATCACATCAGAAACACCATCAGTGAAAACAGGATTAGAAGTACTAGCAATTGTACTAAAATAATTAGTAAGAAGATTACTAATATCATTTCTATCCCTCAACCAATTACCATTAGAATCACAGAGCACATTAATAGTATTAGAATGCATTCTTTTATTAACCATAGTATGAAAATATCTAGTATTGTTATCCAAATCCAAAACAGTTTTATCTCTAAACATTTCTCTATAAAATTCAGACTGAATTCTATACAATTTTTCTAGTTTATTGGTAATAAACTTAACTCTATCATGCTAGGTGTCAGAATAGGCCTCATTTTGGACAATGTCAAGAGCATCTTGAAGATTTTAAACATTTTTGTGGATATCACCAAATTCCATCCTATTCCACTGAGACAAAGCTATTCTAGCACTATGTTTCTTTTGTTTGAGTTGATGAGCAGGACTACCTTGAAATTCTAAATTCCAAGAAAGATCAAGTTGTTCTTTAAAGCCATTATGACCTATCCAAGTTCTAAAAAAAAAATGGCCTCCGGAGATGTTTAGGAATAGGATCAGTTATAAGCAGGACAGGACAGTGATCAGAAGCAATGAAATTCAAATAAAGTAATTTAGCATAGGAAAAATTAAAACCCCAATCATTATTGCAAAGAGCCATATCTAATCTAGCTTTTCTACTTCCAGTTCCATAAGAGTTACTAGTCCAAGTGTAATCTTTTCCTTCATAAACAATATCCATTAATCCTGCATCATTAACTTTATTTTGAACCCATCTATCTGAGGTATTATTATTCTTGTCCAGATGGAAATTTAAGTCACCTAACACTAACCATGGTTGTTGAACATCATTACTAAATTCAGCCAAAAAATTTCATTGAGTTTTCTTAGGCTCAGTGTAAGTTGAACCATACATGAAAGTAACAAGGGCTTTAGGCTTACTAGGATCTAACTGAATGGCTACATGAATCATATTATTTTCACAACCTATAATTTCAACATCTATACCATCCTTCCACGTAAGAATTAACCCACCAGCTATACCAATTCTATCAATACAAGTATAATTGAGATAATTGAAAAACTGAGCTACTGATATCATTCTACTTTCATCAACCTTTGTTTCACATAGAAAAATGAAATCAGGACTTTGAGTTTTAACCAAATTTTGAAATTGTTGCTTAGTAAAATTATAAGCAATACCTTGCACATTCCAAGAAATCAGCTTTATGTTTAAAAATAATCTAGAAACTAAAAAAAAAAAAAGATTTAAGAAATATCTTAGCCCCATTTGTGTTGCCAGTTTGATTATCTCTTGTTGTGATCATATGAGTTGTCTGTGAGGTCACAAGATTGTCAGCACTATTAGCAGCATGTTAAAAACATGTGAAAGTGGAATTTCATTTCTCTGCATTTTTCCAAGCCTCTCTTCACCATCAACATTTTCCCGAGCTTCTCTGATTATAGAACTAGACCCCACAACATAACCATCCTTTGGTGGTACAAAGACAGGACCTTTACTAGCCTTCTTATGTATCAATTTTTGCACTTGATCACCTCCTCTAGATATTACAATCTGCTTCCTTTCACCTTTTTTAATTTCTCCAAAATAATGAGGCTTAGCATGAGCTTTAGCTAATAAATCTGAAGCAGCCTTACAAGCAACTTTTGTGTGATTAAGAATGAAACAGTTAGGACAAATTTTGTGTGGTTGCTTTTCATAGAAAAACTTGATCCATCTAGTTGAGCCTGCATTAGTAATTGCCATTACACCCCTTCTGAGTGGATAATTAATATCAACTTGAACACAAACCTTCACAGGATCTCCTTCAATTGGTACTCAATCTTCAGGCTGAATTGCTAGAACCTCACCCATGATTCTTCCTATCTTAGTAATTTCCTTCACATTCATGTGTTTTGGAAGAATTTTCTTCACCTGAATCATGAAACATTGCTTATCCCAGTCTAATTCTTGATAAATAACACCAGAATTGTAGAACCTCAAATTGATAAGATAACCATTAATACTCCAAGGACGATTATCAAACACCTTCTTCTATATATCATGATCCTTAAATCGAAACTCAATAATATTGTCATCAAGCTCAAAAACCTTAAAACCATCTTCAGTAATGAAATCCCAAGTATAGCCAATATGCTTTTCCACTGTTTTTAAACCCATTTTACCTTCAATGATTATTTTACCAACAAGACTAATCTCCTCTCCACTTTCAGTTTTATCTTCCACATCTTCTGCCTCGTGATATACAATCTCCTCCACATCCCCAAGATCTAATGCAGCTTGCATAAATTTTGATGCCTGATCAATAATGGATTTATCACTTTCCTCAGCCATTAATATGAACTCAAGTTTTTCCTTTCAGATTGATGGTTATAGAAGATACAAGAGACATTAGATTTTGACAGACTTTTATAAGACTTCAACCCTAGAAAAATATGGGTTTAAGTTGAATTTTGATAGATTTTTAAACGAAATCTTGTGATAGAGATAATTGCAAAGAATGGGAATTTTCTTCAATAAGGAAATTTGTTTTCCGGAAGGTAACATCATAGCTGTGAGTCTTTGCGACAATTACGAGAAAAATTAACGGAAGTGGTTTGTAACGGACTTTTTGAAATTTCAAAATCTTCAAATCACGGCATTTACTAACCCACTGGGTCACAGAGGAGAATCGGCATAGAAAGAATTCCAGGTAATCGAACTTGACAATCTGTGAGATCACAAAAGCTTCAACAAGCAACATAACAACTTCTGCAAACGCCTGAATCATAACTGCAAACATGGTAAACACCATTTGAGATAATACTAACTGTAAACACATGAGGGGAAAAGGATTAACAAGACATAACTTGAAAATTGAAAATCAAAACCTAACAAGATAATAAATCAAAAACTGTAAAGATACAAAAATAAAATCATCTGTAGAAAGAGACCGCCATGAAAACAAGTATAAAACCAGAGAAACAAAGTTACAGGAAGATTAGATGTAGATAATTATTGAAAAAAGAACTCAGTGTGATCGCCCGATCCTCAGAATTACCCTACTCTTTGTTAATACCTTCTAATTGTCAAATTTACACATTTTTGTTTGCATCTGATTCGCGATTTGGATTTGAACAACCACTGACTCGTCGCGAGTCAGACCGTTTGTTTTTAATTTTGAATAAGATCTAATTCGATACCTGACTCAGACCTAGCTTCTAATTCGGACCTCATTGTGTTAGGTACCAAAATACTCCTGACTCATTAGACAAGGCCACTAACTCACATATTTTTGAGTTAGTTAAGTCACATTTGACTCAAAAAATAACCATATTTAGTCAAATCTCACTTGGTCAGGTAATTTCTGTCAGATCTGGACGAGTCAGTTGAATCAGCCGTAAACAAAAAAAGGTTTTTAATTTTATAAGATTATGAACTTTCCGTTTGACATTTCAATCTTCATATTTATAATAATAGGAGTTGTACGATGGCACACAAAAATACAGGAAGGCTAGCTATCGTTAGCAAACACATGTGGTTATGGGAAGTGGGAACCTCCACGCTGTCAAAAGAAGGAAGGATTATCCAGATATGAACGGATGTAAAGTTAGTTGCCATCAATTTTGCTTGTTTTTCTTCTTGTTCGCTTTCGCTCCTCCTCTAAACCTTAAACCTGTCTTCAATTTCGGTGGTCCTTTCAGTGGCAACTGGCAACATTGGTAGTTCATTCCTGCCAAAATTCATACTAGAATCCAAAGCAGGAATGGGGTATGATCAAAACCCCATTCCATTCATTTACAACTTGCAGTGTCCAGAATTTATCAACAGTTACGTCTCCCAAGGTAAGAGAGTTCACATGAGACACTCCTGAATGGAAGGTACCCTATAATATATTTTACTAGTATTCACTCCTGAGTAGGCACGTACGGTCCTGCATGAGACACACTTGGTTGTTCCTTTCCATGGTTGTCTGGAGCGGCATAACGCGGCGCTCCAAAGAGTACACGACAGTTCACGATGGATTTTAATACTGGTATTCATTTTGACTCATTTATTTATTGTTCCTCCTTTGGTGCTGAGCCGTAATCGTGTCGAGAGAAATGGGTCAAACTGGCGAATAGGTCTTCTTGCTAATGCTAGATGGTTCAACTTTTACAAATTGTAGTGGTCGCAGAGTCGTTTTTCTCTTGGATAAATTAAATGAACACCGGTTCAAAATCGACCAACTCATTTGTTCTTTATGCCAACATTGGCGCGCATCGGAGAATTAGGAGTTTTCAAGTAAAGCTCAACGAAATCAAGCAAATCAAATAGGTGAAGTTTGCCTATTGTGATCCAAAATACCCAACAAGACATGGGATAAAAATTTGACAATTCTGACCAAATATTTATTAGGCTGCATCAAATTTTATGGTGGCTTGGGTTTTTTGGTGAAAAAAAGTGTATCCGTGTGACCAAAATTGGATTGCGGTTTAAAAGTTGTCCCGTTACAAAAACATGTATATTGTGACTCAAAATTTGGCTTTTGTCTATGGGTTAACACGAAATCATCAATCATCAATCAATCAATCAAACAAGATGATAATTGAATCTAATCTAAATACTAAATTCTCATTAATTCTGGCTCAACCAAAATCTGACCTGGATAATTGTGCTTTGAGTATTAATGAATGGAGTTTTCTCATTCACTCTGGCCCCACATGAATCTAAAGTAATTTTCCACGAGTCCTTAAAATCACACACTCAACCCTTAACCCCACTATCTCAATGCAACTGACGAGTAAAACAAGAAACAAAAAAAAAGCTCGGAATTTTCAGAACCCATGTTTCATTTAGGTTGATCACAAACTGAGTAATTTTGGTATCTATTATTATTCTCCTTGGATAATCAAAAAAACAATCACCAGAAACAGGTTCGTCAGCTCTCACATCACCATAACCATCTCTCACATATTTAGGTTACATGATCTTGGAATCTGTAGAACTGATATCATTTTTACACAGCCCCTATTTGATTAGATCGCTCCTCTGAAAATCGATTCTTCGTAATCAGAATCCCAAAGGGTATGATTACAACCATGAGTGATTTGGTTTCTATTATTGTTCTCCTTGAATAATCAAATAAGCAATCACCGTAACCATCTATGCGAATTCATCATGCTAACTAAATGTGGATTTTAATCTCCTGCAGATTCAGGGTTTTTCTGTTTAAGTGGTGCTTAAAAATTATGATGGTCAAGAGTACGTTTGTTCAATAGGTAAGATTAATTGTATTGGATCAGTGAATGAATCAAAATCTTAAGGTGATTAAACTGAAAAATCATATACAAAATTTATCTCTTTGGATTAATTGTATAATAATGTTTCATATGAAGATCACAACTGTTTGTCAGATATTAACATGCATAACCATGAATTGCACTTTAAGTGTTTGTTGAATCGCATGCATGATTATTTTTCCTTTTTTGAGTGTTTGTTTGGATTTTATTTTATTTTCAGTTTCAGCTCTTTGATATGGACTGTACTTCAAGTGTTTGTTAAATTCCTTCAGCAAAATTAATGTTTGACCTATTTGTCTATGGTTTTGCATAAGAGTAGTTAATTGCATAAGAACTCTATGTCGACCACTTTGGTATTCATATTATATTTACATTTACTATGATCTGTATCATGTTTAGCTGTTGCAGGAATTAGATGAGTCCAGAAACCATCTTGAAATGAGGAAAGGTCAGGAATGCCAGAGAGGGAAAGATATCTTGGCTGTTAAGATAAGAATTCCATATTTCAAGGGATGGATTAAAATTGCGATTATTGTGGTTTTATCTCTGTATGTATATTATTATCTCTAGATACAATGCATTAATTAATTAGGTTTCTCTTTGCTGTAAAATTTAGGGAATTTTAATCATTACAATAACAGTGAAAGAGTATCCTGCATTAGCAAACAAAGGAGGGAGGGCGATTGATCGTTTTTTCTAATACGCGAGTATACTTTAGAAAAACCTCCATTGCTTAATTGGTCCAATAATGAATGCTGATAATAAATGATTTAGCTCACTTCACTGACTAATTGGTTCTCAATTGTGTAGCAAATTGAAAGGTTAGTTCCATCGAAACTTGCAGTGAGTATCGGTTTTCCTTTGGTAATTGCACCATTATGATGGTGGTTCAGTTTCCACAAGAGAAAGATGATTTATAAGAAAAATTCTCATGGTAAGTAGTTATATATATTTGGACACAATGACTTTTAAGTTTTACTGCATCTCTCTATGTTTACAAAATCGTTACTATGGTATAGCCGAAGATATGGATCAAGATATTCAAACTGAAGAATCGAACAATTAAACTTTAAACTGATAAGTGCTGCGGGAAAAACTTCTCTAAGGGTCATTTTAGTTCTAAATTTTATGCAGGTTAAGAAATTGTGTATCATGGCTGTATTATGGTTGATGTTGTGTTAAGTTGAGTTTTTACTTGGGTGTTAAAGCATACGGGTTTTGTTTGTTCATAGTCTTGATACATTTTTTTGCAAATTGTGGATCCATCGTTATCGCCATGGTGTTGAGAACCGAATCAAAGTCCTAAATTAATCAACATTGGCATCATGTTTATATGACATCTATCATGGGTTCCATTAGGTAGTATACTGCATTTTCCAAATTCTGTCTACCTTACTCTTTCAATAATCTGTCGACAGTTGCTTTCTTTACAGATATATATATATATATTTATGCAGCAAGTTGGGCTTAATTCAAGTTGTTATTACCGTCTTAAATGTGGATTTGTCAATTCCATTACATTCTATGATTTAATTTATTTATACTTTAATTCATCTGTTGGATGTTTTTCAGGCTTATGCCACCAAAGTTTGCCGAAATAATATAAGCTTTGGGACTTCCATTTGTAAAATTCTTCAATTTCCATGAAAATCGACATTTAAGTAGTCTCTTTCCATAGATTGTGAATGATGTATATTTGTAAAAAAAAATCCATATTTGTATGGCATGGGCAATAATAATAGTTGGTCTTGTTTTTGCAGGTTTCTCTGCACAGGTATCATAAGACAAATATTTCCTTGCAAATGAACTGCTGCGATGACGGTTCTCTTCTGGCATTCATAGAAATATCTGAACATATTTAGAGAAGGTTCTCTTTTGCTAGGTAAGAAATATTAGATGTATGTTCCATTTTATCCTTTCATGGATCTGTGGCGACTTTTCAATGGTTTTCGACGCATTATGATGTTACCAACATAATAAGTGCAGGTTAACATACTTCATATGTTGCTGATAAAAAAAAACATACTTCATATATATCATTGTGCAGCGGCTGCAACTACAGCTTGCCGTTGACTTCTGGTATGTTTGTAATCCTTATGTGTTATTGTAGTAGGGTAAAAACTGATTCTGCTTAAAATGGTAAATTGGGTGTGTAGATGAGAAACGAATTCAAACCCTAAGCAAATGTACTGCACAGGAGTACTTTATATTCGAGAGATCAATCTGTAAAATTCTGGCCTAAACCAATAAATGGTCGTTCCAGTCTTGCTTCGGTCACAAAGTGAAGGAGAAGGGTTGGTCTTAGGGAGGGAAGCAGAGAAGGTGTTGAGATCAGAGTGATAGACTCTGTGAGAGGTGAAGGTGTATGAGCGTGTATCAGAAAGTAGAACCTGTTTGAAGGTTGTAAGCAGTGTGTTCTCTATATATTCTGGATACTTGCGTATTGACGATGATGATTACCCCCAGAAATAGATTAGAGTATGTGTAACCATGCTTGTACACCATGATCTCATAGGAAGTGGAAGTTGTGAAGGATTGAGAAGGTGGAGATCATGTGAAAGTGATGAAACCGTGTCCCTGTCATGAAGGAAGACTGTCCCTGTCATGAAGGAAGACTGGACGGTTGCGTACCCATTACTCCTTCACTTATTAACTGTCCGCTCTTCCTATCACATTATCATAATGGGTGTATTGTACACCGCATGCTGTAAACCGCCATACAAATACCCTGATGAACATCCCCCAGTTTTGTGACATGTTTGATGTCTCGAGTATTTTTGTAGAAAATATGGAGCAAGTTACATGAAGAATGGAACAAGTCCTACATGGTAGTTGATGAGTGGGTCTTGCTTGAAAGACCTAACTATTTCGACCAATCACACGCAAGCTACATGGCAGGCAGGCATATGTGACAAGTCAATGCGTGAGACTTGCCGTAGAAAATTATATGCGATGCTTTTAGGTTAAATAATTGAATTATTTGTAAAATCGATATTTACAAAATATCGTTTGTAACCGATGTTCGTAAAGCATCGCTTTTAAGCAAGCAGCTCAAAATAATCGATACATATTAAACATCGTTGAACCTCTTTTGGTTAGTCGCGGAATTCACGATCTTAAAAGGAGCGCGGCCGACCATCTTTGAGCAGCTGCCAGAAGATGTTCGTGTAGGTTAGAGATGAGGTAGTCAATCCTCATAGGAGAAGGATGGCCAGCAGCCATTATGACATCTTATTGGTCAGTCCAAATTAGATCTAAACCGGTTAAATCAGCTAGCCAAGTTGGATGGTTGAGATGATTTGCGGCAATTTATGTTAATTCGTGAAATTTCGGAATCAGAAAATTCAGATGTGAGACCCGTAATAAAATTATAGTAGAATTCTCATACGTAGTCGGATTTTGATGATCCGCCCCTCCATTCTTATCAGAAAAGAATTTCCTATCTTCTTACGCTGAAATATTTAAGTTTTGAGCTCGTTTAGGAGGTGAAAACATCCCGACAGTAAACATTCAGGAAGAATTCAGGAGGAATTCTGTCAGTTTTCAGCCATGACCTAGCTCGCCTTTTAAGTTGTATCTTTTAGTTCGTTAATCCGATTGATATGATTTTTTAGTATGTTATACTAGACAATCATACGAATTTTTTTGCATATAGATCATGCTCTAATTATTTATCAATTGCTTCCATCTTTTCGTCCAATCTTTGGTGACCTTTTGGATATCGTCGACCAAGTTGAAGAGATATGATTGGACAAATCCAAAGACGGGTCACCGGTGAACATAACGATACTTCATTGGTTTCTCAAACTTGAAGCTGAGCCGATCAATTTGGCTGGCCAAGTTGGATGGTCGTGATTGATTTAAGACTGCCATCGGAATTAGGACCCTTTTCAGGCCTCTCGACTAGCCTATTTTGGCTAGCAATTGTGGACTCTGCCTGCAGTCTAGGAGCGACGTGATTGGTTGAGATAATAGGTGGGAAGACGGTTGTCATAACGGCGTCTTGTTTGCCGAGCTTGCAAGAGATAGGGTTAGGTATTGGAGCTTGCCAAGTCGTGTGGCCGTGATTAGTTTGCGACTGACTTGGACGACCCAGATTTATTTTCTTAAGAAATTAAGCACGTCGGCCGGCCAACTTCCATCTTTAATTAAAAGTGTAGCCTGCGACTTTGGAGCGATTTGATTGGTCAGTGGGAAAGAGGAGCCGGCAAGCAGCAATATAGGGTATGGCCAGTCAGTCATGGGAGGAGCCAGCTAGGGAAAACCGGCCGGCCAAGCGGCGTTGCCACTCCCCTTTTGTTGCTTCCTTTATTTGTCGCAATTTCCCTTTATTGATCGATGCGGTTAGTAGCAGGGACAACAGTAGCTAGGAGCGGAAACGATTCCATCAGCGGCAGAGAGTTGAAAGTTTAGGCTAGAAGTAGTAAGACGCGGCAGCAATTCCTACTTTCGACGCGAGTGGCCAGCGACAAAGACAGTGAGGGGGAAAGTAGTGATGGTACGACACCAGTCTTGACTGTATCCAACTTGAATTCTTATCTCAGTCCCCAGAAGGCGGTGATGCTCGTCTGGGCAGAACTTGCTTGATTCTTGTAAGCCTTACTTCCTTGAAATACTCTGCAGTAATAATATTTGTTGTTAATGCATTAGCTTGACCTTTCAGATATTGGTTCCCTGCTTTATTGAACATGCAACCTGTATGTAATCGGACTCTTCATAGCGTGCTTATGTTGAACAATGTAGCACTATACTTGTATATGATGCTGACAGATTATGTTGATTAAGAACTAGTTTCTGAACTTTTGCCAGAAAACTCAGTAACTCAGTGGCGATGTATTCTTTAGTTTCGAAGCAGTCCGTATTGTGGTTGGCAAACATGAAGGATACATGAGGGAGATGAATTCGACTTTATGTAAGGTGCATATGGCTAGTAGTGAACTGTCGGCGCGGGTTTTGGTATATATGTATATCAGGTGGGAAGAAGACTTCGAAGCGGAGGCAGTGTAGCATAAATTCCAGCATGGAAGCTCTTTGAAACAATTCTTTGAACTCCAAAGTAACAGTAGGGGATACACCATTTATATATTGAAGGAATTAGAAGATATATGTAGTCCCTTGCCCATGAGTATCTTTTGACACTAAGTATCTTTCTCCACCGTGGGAAGAATAAATAAATTTTGGATGCTGCACTGTACTTCCCATTGGTAGTAGTTATCGCTAGTAGATGATTAAGGGGATAAGCACCAAGAATGTGACGTGTAGTATGACAAGAGTAGGTAATTGCCTTGCAAAGATTTTGAGTTTATCGAGATCTTGCTTTGAAATAGTTTGTAAACATAAAATATTAAAAGGTGTCAGCCTTCCATTCACATCGCCTAGTCACAGTTGGATTGATAGACGGATCAAGTCCCCAGGTCTTGATGGGATGAAGAATAGCTGATTGTAAAGAGGGTTGTTCAACAAGACTTAATTGTGTGTGGAACCTTCGGATGTATGATCTTGCATCCTCCCCAGGAAGTTTCTTCATATATTCCAAGTGACGATGTTCCGAAAGAAGGTAGTCTTACTTGTTTTTGTTGAAGTAATAAGGACGAACAGGACAGTCCTCACACAGTGGTAAAGCTCGTCTATTTCCTTAGAGCTAGCAGCGGTAATATGGACAGGCACATCAAGCGAGAACAATAGCATGAGATGATGACTCGACTTGTAGCAGGTAACACCAAGGTATGGGATGAGATATGCGCGGAGAAGCTGATGATGGAGCTGGTAGTTTCCTTGATGTTGACCAAAGAGCTTTCAACTTA
Organism: Papaver atlanticum; assembly: GCA_023531105.1. Taxonomy (NCBI): domain Eukaryota; kingdom Viridiplantae; phylum Streptophyta; class Magnoliopsida; order Ranunculales; family Papaveraceae; genus Papaver; species Papaver atlanticum. Next base: position 1,179,723 of record JAJJMB010001367.1, read on the forward strand.
GTAGACGTCTTTGTTGGTGCGTTTCCTATGTGGTAGGTAGCATGGGTGTGGTATCTACTCTTGACGTAATCAACAAGAATCTCCAGATAAGTGGAACGTGTAAGGACCCGTAAAGCACGTCAACGTTATTAAACCGGTCAAGAGACGATTTAAACCGCTAATGACATAATTAATTAGTTATGATTAATAATTTATAAAAATAATCTAAAAATATTTTGATCAAACAAATAGTACCATTAGTTAGATCTCGAAAAGTTATTCAAAATGGACTACTCGAACGCATCAATCGGACGTCGGATGAGGAAGATATCGTGCTCGGAAGTTTAATCGTCGAAGTTTTGACTTTAGTCAACCGGTGTTGACTTGACCATTTGACCTTGACCTCAGTTGATCGAACCTATATTTGACTGGACCTCTGTTTAGTAACTTAGTTATCCCTTAAAAGTTTTACAAGGTTAGTAATAGTAAATCTTTATTTGGTGTAATTGGAGTGTTAACCAAAATAAATGTTTGAATTTGAAATTATGTTTTGAACCTTGTGTGAGCCTATTGGCTAAATTCTTAGACTGCTTGTGTGATTAACAGTTACTCTTTATTAACAACGATCGATTCAAAGGATGAACCAGTGGATTGTGGATCTCGAGGTAGGCGAGGCTTGTCATCACAAGAGGTGGGAATCGATAACGAACTCTCTTGTATTCATTATCGTGTGTTTTTCATGGTTATTCGCTTGTATGTTGGTGGTTCCTAAGTATTACGAGTGTGCACGACCCGATATATAGGCCCTATGCTTTGGGGACTTCCACATGTTTGCCGGTATGGAGTGGTGCCGAGGCCCGGGTTTTCCTGGTAGTATTTATTACTTTTATTATCTAGAGGAACCTTTAACATGCGAGATGAATGCGTTTTGTTTTCATCCGACATGCATTATCGTTTTTGATGAATGTTTGAAAGTTTGTTATTTATTTCTTCTGAGCACCCCTTTGGGAATGATGTGCTTATTCGTTTCCCACTCAAGTTGGTATCAGAGCGTTCGCGAAGATGATCAAGTTTGGATGATTTTGCTTTATTTGTTTTTATGTATATACATAGTTTGAAAACCAATACACTATTGTATATGTATCATTGGAGAGGAACTTTGTATATATTTTTACAGAGAGGGTTTAGATTTTGGGTTAATCTTTTATTAGAATTTTTAAAATATTGCTTAAGTAGATGTTTTAGATTCATTATGCCTCAGAATGTAGAATGTTGTCGTAGAGTTCTAAGTAAGTGGACTTAGGGGCATCACAAGTTGGTATCAGAGCTCACTATTAGATCTTACATGGGCGAAAATAGAATTAGCCAGTGCATGTAGATCAGTTTAGAACTGGGTTGGGTTATGAGATAAATCTTAATTACTAAAAATAATTAAAACTAAAAGAATTTAATTGGTTGATTATTTTGGTTAACATGTTGATTGCTTATTTTATGTTTATATTGTATGAAGTAAAAATTATAAGTTAAATCAGTTACATTAGAGATTTTGCTATTAATTAGTCTGAATTAGTCAATCCAGCATTGGGGAATAGTGAAGGGTTGTGTTTTCTCTGTTTGCAGGAAGGCATTGTTGGGATTGGCCAACCTTAATAGGGCACTCATTCAGAGAGGATCAATCATAGAATAAGATATAATTCTTTTAGAAAACCGATAATTTCTAGTGTCACTTAGAAGATTCATAGGATTCTCCGATGAAATTAGAGACAATCATCTTGTGAAATATAAATTAGTTTATTGAACCTAGAGCTACAAATTTTAGATCTTAGTTGTAGAAAGTAATCAAGATTTGTGTTTCTTTTCATTTTGTTTTGATCTACTTCGAAATGAGTTAATCCTCGCGCGTTTGTAAGTTGGGGAAAGAAAATGTTTCTCTATAAGGTGGGGAGTTTCGAAGACCAGAAGGACGGTACGATTTTTGAGGACGAAAATGTTATAAGGTGGGGAGAATGTAAGGACCCGTAAAGCACGTCAACGCTATTAGACCGGTCGAGAGACGATTTAAACCGCTAATGTTTTTTTTTCAGAGGAACCTTTAACATGCGAGATGAATGCGTTTTGTTTACAGACGACATGCATTATTGTTTTTTATGAATATTTGAAAGTTTGTTATATATTTCTTCTGAGCACCCCTTTGGGGATGATGTGTTTATTTGTTTCCCACTCCAGTTTCAGATAACAGGTTCGATAAGCTTTCGCGAAGATGATCAAGATTGGATGATTTTGCTTTATTTGTTTTTATGTATATACATAGTTTGAAAACCAATACAATATTGTCATTGGAGAGGAATTATGTATATATTTTTACTGAGAGGGTTTAGATTTTGGGTTAATCTTTTATTAGAATTTATAAAATATTTTTTAAGTAGATGTTTTAGATTCATTATGCCTCAGAATGTAGAATGTTGACGTAGAGTTCTAAGAAGGTGGACTTAGGGGCGTCACAAAACGCATGTAGGTAGTCAGGACCTTCTGGTCGAAATTAATGACTGCATTAGGTAGGCATCAGTCCCAAAATAGATCACCACCGGACATGAGATGTTTTGATGCAGCCATCATGCATGCTTCTACCCACTTGATCCTCTCATAGAGTTTCCATGTATTTTTTGTTGATGTTGACGCGTTGGGTCTCTGAAGAAATAATTTGGATGAGAGTTGGAGTTGGATCCAACGTTGAGCTGTCGATCATGGAGCCGTCTTCACGTATGCGTTGTGCTTCATAGACGGTCAGGCATATCACTGGGCTTTGACAATTCGTCTGCTCTGTTGAGTATGTATACTTCTTTGGACATCTTGGAATGACAATGATATCGTGCCCGCGTCTCTCTAAATTCAACATCTTTGAGATGAGTAGTGCTGAGCAGTCCCCAGCCACATTCTTTTTCCTTTATCACGTCGTGCCTTTGAGGAGTAGGGAAGTTCTCTTATGCAAACGAATTAATTAATGGGCTGTGCAAATATGATGAAGCTCCTGACGTGGAGAGATTCTATGTGTACCCTTTCAGTCCCCAATATTTTAACTACTTCCATGGGAGAGGAAATTCCGAAAGCGTCTTTATTGTTGACATTTTTTTTCCGTCGAGCCATATATGGTTTGGCTTGGACGTGGTTTTCTCATTGCGGCATCCGCACCTGTGGTACTGGAGTTAGAGATGGTGGTGGGGATGGACGCGCAGGTTGCATCTCTGAAATGGTGGCTTTCCTCTTGCTCCTTCAGTGAAATTTCTTATAGAAGGTCAAAGGTTGTATTGCTCGTTGATGAGACGTATGCTTCTACGAGTCTTGATAAAATTTTAGATAGTGGTAAGAATGGGTTCGTTCAGACTTGTGAAGATTCGAGTTTTTTTAAAATTAATAAAAATTATATACAAAAATGTTACAATTGGTGCAAGAGGTACTGGGACTAAGGATTTAATTTTTAGAGTGAAAATAACCAAGACACTAGATTCCACTATTACACATGAATAAATGATGATACAAATTCCAAAATTCTAATTATTTTTAAAATCTCTTTTTCTTAATTCAAAAATTATCAAGCATATTCTCAAACATTAATTGTATCCCTTAAGCATAGATTATCTAACCAAAGCATAACCTATCTAATTGAATCACAACTAATTAGGAAAAATTATGCAAATAATTAAAATTCTACAAAGCAGTAATTTGAGTGAATTATAAATTGCAAAATTAGAGAAAAGTAAAATAATTACCAATTATTCATGCAACAATAGCTTCCTCCATGCCTTGGTTACGCGAGAATTAGCTCATCATTATCATGGAAATATGCTCAAAATTCATCTTTATTAATGCTCAAAAATGGTTCACAAATGATGAAATAGGAGAAAATTGACAAAAACCGGGTTTGTAACACTTTTGTTTGTTACAAACCGAGCTGTTACAGAGAACGATAAAAATGAAGTGTTGTTAACACTGTCGCATTACGACCCTCATCCTTTTGTCGCTGTCACTGTCGAAGAACGACGGTTACCTTGCGTCTAATGTTCTTCGCGTTTATCAGCAGCAGCAGCAGCAGAAACCGAGTTCTGCAACTTGTGATTTCTTCTTCTCTGGCTCTTCTCAGCTCCCCAAACTCTCCACCCACCTTCCTTGTACCTGTAGAACTCTATTTATACTCCTAATCCTCCTTTAATCCGGCCATATCTCCCAAATAATCTTCATTTATCAATATTATTCTCCACGGCCAAAATTTCCATTTTTTTTATCTTCCACGCGTTCTCAGCTGTCAACCTTCGTTATTTATTTTCTTCAAGAATCTCTGTAGTGCAACACACTCGAAACTCATGCATTACACACCTCAAACTCGTGTAAAATTCACTTGAACCCGTGAAAACTTGTGTCCACTATTTTGGATTGAAACACGTTATTAAGCCAAATTTGATCGGAAACAACACCCATACCAGCTTTCTATAGTCATATCACGTCTACCCATTAAGTTTAAGGGATTTAATCTCACTAAATCACGTCCAAACATCCGATCAAAATTCTGTTGTTAATGATAATATTTTCAAGCCAAAATTCATTTTTTGAATTTGAGAAGAACATGTCCTCCCCCTAATCCTGCACGGGTGTCCCTTTAGCACTTGTCTTATGGGGTGCAAATAGTAATTTTTGGGCGTAGATAGTAATTTTTCCGGGGTTCCTCCGACACATTTCTGGGGTGCTTCCGGTGCATTTCTGAGGTGCCTTTAGTACTCTATCCTGGGGTGAAAACACCACTTTTCGAGCCAATTTCGCCGCAAGAGCTTATTTTCTCTAAAAATACCTACAAAGACATAAAATAACAAAATAAATACAAAATCGAACACTAACAATATATACAATTGAGACATATTAGACACAATAATGCGTCTATCAAGTCTCATGAGGCTTTTTAGTCTTGTGGGATCTGGTTCTTTCTAGCAAAGCATGTGTTGTTATAGTCGAGCGCTTAGCGGCTTTATGAAGTTCATTGAATGTCTGAAAGAGCAGGTTCTCCAGCAAAGGATGATAGACAGGCACCATCCCATTGATGCACAATTCCATCAATTGTTGTTCAGTCACATTTGGATCGTGACAATCTAGTGTATGAATGTTGAATCTCTTGACATAATAGTTTGGATGCTCATTGTTTCGCTGAAACATTTTTCCCAGGTCCGATAGATTGATTTTCTCAGATACAAAGAAATATTTCTTATAGAAGGCGTTAATCATCTCACACCAATTGGCTATGTTGTTTGGTGCAATGTTGTTGTACTAGGTGTATGCTCTCCCAGTCAGTGATTTTGAGAATTCTTTCAGGCAGAGGACGCGGTTGTATTCATGTACTCTTAGTGATTCTAAAAAAACGAGAGATGTGTTCACGAACATTACCAGTACCGTCATAAAGGGAAAATTGAGGAGAGGGATATCCTCTTAGAATAGGAAATCCTTTCACATCAGGAGTGTAAGGAGGTTGATGCTGATGATTGGTGGCCGAACCTTCTTTTCCTCGAATTTGGAGGAATCGTTCCAGATCTTATCGTGTGATGAAATTGGATCGTTGATTCCTTTCTGATGGACGTTCAGAAACAACACGAGCTTCTTCATCTATAAAGGCACGCCTTGTTGAAGTGCTTGCGCCAGGAGTTATGAAAATGTTCCTTGCCTGCTCCATTTGAGGTTGGCGTGATTTTTGTGGTAGACGCTCTGTTAGTATCTTGAGAAAAGTGAGTAGCTCCTTCTGAGTTATAGCCATGTCCATCTGAGCTTTAGCAAGGACTTCCTGTCTTTTCATTAAATCGATGATGGTAATAGGAGGTTTCACGCCAGAGGAGGTGTTACCAGTGCCGATTGTGTTTGTAGTAGAAGATGTAACACCATGGGATGTGTTGATAGCGACGGTAGGCGGTACATTGGTGTCACCAGCAGGAAGAGCAGCGCCAGGAGTATTGTCAGCACCATTTACTAATCCCGACCTAAGATCCACCATTTCGAAATTGAGAAAATTGAAGTGAAAATTGAGAAAATGATTTTGCAACCGAGAGATTAATCTCCCACTATGGTCGCCAATTTGTAGTAGGGTAAAAACTGATTCTGCTGAAAATGGTAAATTGGGTGTGCCGATGAGAAACGAATTCAAACCCTAAACAAATTTAACACATGAGTACTTTAGATTCGAGAGATCAATCTGTACAATTCTAGCATAAACCAAGAAATGGCCGTTCCAGTCTTGCTTCGGTCACAAAATGAAGGAGAAGGGTTTGTATTAGGGAGGAAAGCAGAAAAGGTGTTGAGATCAGAGTGATAGATTCTGTGAGAGGTGAAGGTGTATGAACGTGTATCAGAAATTAGAGCCTACTTGAAGGTTATAAGCAGTGTGTTCTCTATGTGTTCTGGATACTTGTGTATTGAGGATGATGATTACCCCCAGAAACAAATTAGAGAGCTTATTTATGTGTAACCATGCCTGTACACCCTGATCTCATAGGAAGTCGAAGTTGTTAAGGAGTGAGAAGGTGGAGATCGTGTGAAAGTGATGAAACCGTCTCCCTGTCATGGGGGAAGACTGGACAGTTGCATACCCACTACTCCTTCACTCGTTAACTGTCCGCTCTTCCTATCACATTCTCATAATGGGTGTACTGCACACCGCATTTTGTAAACCGCCAGACCAATACCTTGATGAACATCCCCCAGTTTTGTGAAATATTTGATGTCTCGAGTATTTTTGTAGAAAATATGGAGCAAGTTACATGAAGAATGGAACAAGTCCTACATGGTAGTTGCTGAGTGGGTCTTGCTTTCAAGACCTAATTATTTCGACCAATCACGCGCAAGTTAGGCGGCAGACAGGCATATGTGACAAGTCAATTCGTGAGACTTGCCGCAGAAAATAATATGCAATGCTTTTAGGTTAAATAATTTAATTATTTGTAAAATCGATATTTATAAAATATCATTTGTAACCTGTTTTGGTTAGTCGTGGAATTCACGATCTTAAAAGGAGCGCGGCCGACCATCTTTGAGCAGCTTCCATAAGATGTCCGGGTAGGTTAGAGATGAGGTAGTCGATCCTCATATGATACATGTGTATCTTACTCTTCCCGGGAACTAGTGATCCTCAAGACGGATTGAGGATAAAATTGTAATTTAGGAGGGATTACTGATTTAAGGCAGTATTCCTATAGAAGGAAAATAGATTCCTGGGAGGTTCGGGAAACCAAACCAAAGTAAGGAAGTATACCAAGATAAGGAAATACTTCCTAGACAAGGTAATATTCCTTGATAAGGAAATATACCTAGAAAAGGAATTATTCCTAGATAAGTAAATAAATTACTATAAGGTTTGGGAAACCGTTAAAGTTATAAATAGAGATGTTTAGCTCATAGCTAAGACATCTAGAGTGTAGTTTGTGATACAGACACACCTAGATCTAGAGAGTTTGGTTTGACACCTAAAAAAGGAGGTTTAACACAATATATAGAGAGAAGTTTGTGAGGCAATTAATTATTGTAAAAGCAAACTTAGCAAATAGTTTAAGGTTATTTACCTAGACAGATTGTGAGCATAACAAAGAGAGAATTGTAATAGTTTTCTTGTTCATAATCTTGAGAAGATATTTTCTTCGAATCTGGTTTCTAATGTGTTCTGTTTTCTAGTTTTCGTCTATTATTATTCTGAATTCCGCCTCTATAATAATAGTCACCAAGGTATAGAGATCAATACATATCAAGTTGGTATCAGATCAAGGTTCGTTTCTTTTAGGGAAGATTCCTGTGGTTTATGGTCTTCACTAGATCTCTCTACAAACAGCTTGGTGAGTTACTCGAAAAGCAAGAATACGTTAAAAGAATAAGAAAACCAAGGATGACAAAATCTAACGATGAGTTTCAAACTGATGAACCAAAAACTACCGACGAGAAGGTGGTTATGTCGGAAAAGGAGATGAAGACGATTAAAACTACCCTGGATGAGTCGGTTGCTTGTATTCGTTCCAATACACCAAATCTGAAACTTATGAAAAATAAATCTCCATCTTGGGGTTCGGAAGAAGAGGAGGAGGAGGAGGAAGAAGAATAATACGAAGAGGAAGAAGAAGATGAGCTTCTTAAAGGCACAAAAGCAACAAAACCTCGTGGTAAGTTTATGAATCATGGTAATAATCTAAAAATAGTTTTTTTATGTTAATATTCCACTTTATGATGAAAGTGTCGATGTAGATAAATTAGATGATTGGATAGAGTGTCTAGAGACGTACTTTTATTTCTTTGAATGTGGTTCGAAGGAGAAGATAGCTTTCGCGGCATTGAAGCTTTCAAAGCATGCTCTAGTATGGTGGAAAGCTTATCAAAGACAATACCTAAGTAAGGGAGCATTCTCGTGGAAGGGATTCAAGGAAGTTGTGAGGAAACAAATTTATCCGGTTGGCTACCTTGAAGAGAGATGGTTCAAGTGGTACAACTTGAAGCAGACTTACCAAACCGTGCAAGAATATACTTCGGAATTTCAGAATCAAGCTATGGTTTTGGATTTAGACTTGGAAAATTATGCTATCTATATGAAGTATATCTCCGGGTTCCATGAGTATATACGGAAAGAGTTGAAGATATTTTCGGTGGATACTATCTCCGAAGCTAGCATAAAAGCTAATGCCATCGAAGGCATGCTTACAAATCTGATGTTGAGGGAAACACCTAGGGGAAGTCTGGAGGTTTCGTCGCTAAAGGAGATGAAAGGAGCAAAGAGGATATGAAGTCTAAAGGCAAAGAAGGTTTGACTTGCACTCATTGCAACCAAACATGACATGTTGTTGACAAGTGTTGGGTGAAGTATCCTAATCTAAAACCAAAAGGGTTGCAGGAAAAAGAAGCCATGATGGCAACATTAGTCGCACAAGCTCTGAAAGAAATCCAAGGACTAACAGAACCTAATCAAAAGCTCTCTCTAATGGTAAGAGGCGTAGAAGAGCTTACAAAAGACGATACTAGGGAACGACTCTTCACAGTTAAGATGCAGGTTAAGACAACACTTATAGATGTTGTTATTGACTCGGGAAGTCAGAAGAATTTAATTTCACATTCTTAGGTACAGAAGTTGGGTTTGAAGACTTTCAAACATCCGAAACCCTATCCTTTAGGGTGGCTTTAAAAGGAAGGTGGACTACAGGTTGCAGAGCAGTGTACATTCAAGTTTGCTTTTGATGAGTCATATATTGATGAGGTTACATGCGATGTGGTTCCATTAGATGTTTGTCAAGTTGTACTTGGTAGTCCTTACTTGTGGGATCGAGATGCGGTTTTACATAGGAGAGACCAGAAGTATACCTTTACCAAAGATGAGAAAGCTTTTGTAATACGAGCTATAGACTCTCCTTTTGAGAGAGCGAGCTTGATTACAGCCACTCAGGCAAAACGGTTGGTGAATGCTAGTACAAAGTTCATTTTCCTTATCCGTTCTCTTGACGAGAAGCCGAGTAGAGTTTGTTTGGAAACCCCAACCAAACAACAACAAGACAACCTAGGAAGGTTGAATATGTTTGAACCACCATTACTAGATAATGAAGGAGATGACAAGATAATCTTGCCACATGTGGAAGACTTGTGGTTTGAAAGAGAAAACCCAGTTGAAGAGGATTGCATTACGAAGTGAAGAGAGACTAAGACAAGACAAGAAGATAAGGATGCTTTTCAAATTGGAATTCGAAGTCAAGATTCCAGGAAGGAGAGATGGTTCAGCAGGGAGAAAGGAACTCGCGAGTTCCCTAACCTCCAAATCTAAATTTCACAGGAGTTCAAGTTCTTGAGGGAGGGCGCATGATACATGTGTATCTTCCACTCCTCGAGAACTATTGATCCTCAAGACGGATTGAGGAATGAATTGTAATTTAGGAGGGATTACTGATTTAAGGCAGTATTCCTATAGAAGGAAAATAGATTCCTAAGAGGTTTGAGAAATCAAACCAAAGTAAGGAAGTATACCAAGATAAGAAATACTTCCTAGACAAGGTAATATTCCTTGATAAGGAAATATACCTAGAAAAGGAATTATTCCTACATAAGGATTTTTTTTATTTTTTTTTTTGCTCGATAATAATATTTCATTGATTACTAAAAATGATCCAAAAGAGATTTACAAAAGGAAACCCAATAAGGGTTATAAGAGCAAAAAATTACAACAACAAAAAAACAAGCAAAAAAGCCCACTGGGCTTACACTGCCATAGTATAACTATTTAAATCTATAATATGGTTGTTGATCATTTTCTAAGGGGGATAGAAAAGCTAGTCTGTGAATGTAAATAATATTTTCACCTCTTTGAAGATCAGCTCCTTTTTTTACCAAAGAATCAGCTGAGAAATTCACTTCCCTGTAACTGTGAATGAACCTCCAGTCTCTGACACTTTGACAGATTTTCTTCCACCTTGAAATAGAAAACCAAGGAATTTGCAGGGATCTAAATGCTTCAATTACTGATTGAGAATCTGTTCTGAAAATTAGTTGGAAGAAACCATTCTTTATAGCCCATTCCCCTGCACATAAAATGGCCATGACTTCTGCATAATAATTAGTTGCCACTCCTAATCCACCTGCCATAGCTATCACATAATCTTCATTGTTGTTCCTTCCAATAAAGCCAAAACAAGCAGTACCATGATTGCCTTTGATGCCCCATCCCAACATAACAGTAAGTAGTTCATTTATGGTAATGTGAAGAAAATTTCCTGGATTCTTGACATTTTTACTTTTCTGCAATGGAATCCAATTTTTTTTAACACCTGCAGATCATATGATGAGTTCCACATTGGAGCTATCATTCTCACTTCACTTTCTACAATGAACTTCATGATCTTTGTCTTGAGAGTGTTGGCTTGAACCATTTCATTTTCATACACACATTTATTTCTCAAAAACCATAATTCTTGCATTATGATAAAAGCTGCAATCTTCCATATTTCCTTCACAGCAGGACTCTTACCTTTTGAAGCTTTTAAAATTTCATCAAAGGATTTGGGGTTAATAAAACTGAACATATCACCCAACCATTTCCATATTATTTCACTGAAGTCACAATGCCATAGAATATGTTCTAGGGATTCTTCAGCATTTCTGCAAAAGGCACATCTGGAGGCTAAACTAAATTTTCTTTTTCTCATGTTCTCATCAGTGGGACAGGCAGATCTAACTATTTTCCACACATTGCTTGAAACACTAGGATGAACAGAGGAATTCCATACCTGTTTAGACCATTTCTGTTTGGGATATTTCTTTCTTATGCACTCCACAGTAGAAGCCACTGTAAAATCACCTGTAATTGAGCCACTCCACACCCTTTTATCATCTTCATTGGTTATTACTGGCAGTTCATTAACAAATATCATGTCAAGCATTTCACTTGGGAGAACCCATTCACCATCCAATATTATATCATCTACCTTCATTTCAGAGTATTAGAGAAGAAAAGTATTATCTGGATATATTTCAATCAGTGCTTTTTCTTTTAGCCATTTATCTTTTCCTACTAAGATATTAGAACCATTTCCAACCAACCATATTGTATGATCATAAACTTCATCTGATATCCATTTCAAACCAGGCCATATGGATGACTTTTTATAGTACTCAATCCATTCACCCTTTTGATTTTCGTATTTAGCTTTGAAGAACTTTGCCATTTCATCTGTGCCATTTTGTATCCTCCAAAAAAGCTTCATGATCATTGCTTTATTTATTATCTCTAGCCTTCTGAGACCCAAACCACCTTCAGCTATTGGTGAGCAACCTGAATCCCATTTCACAGTAATCAATTTTCTAGTTGCAGGGTCACCAGTCCAAAGAAAATTTCTTATTATTCTTTCACACTCCTTAAAAACTTTTTGTGGCCATTTGTAAATAGCCATATTATAGATTAGAATGCTACAGAGTACAAATTTTACCAGAATCATCCTCTCTTAAAATAAAAGTAATTTTACTTTCCATCCAGCTAGTCTGTCTTGTAGCATCTCCACAAATCCCCATAAGTGAATAGTCTTGATTCTTCCAGGGATTAGATTGACACCCAAATACTTATCAAGAAAAGTAGATAGAACCATATTACATTCTTATGCAATTTGTAATTCCTTGATTCACTTGTGCCACCTATGAAGCACTTACTATTTTCAAGACAGATAATTTGTCCTGAAGCTGCTTGGTAATCTCTGAGGATGTTTACGAGTTTTTTGACATTTCTCTTATCACCATTACAAAAAAAAAAAGTCATCAGCAAAGAAAATGTGAGATGGCTGAATATTTTTTCTTGTCACCATAGGAAACAACTTTCTCTCTTGTATTCTATTTGATAGAATTCTGCTCAGGAGGTCTTCTGCTATAACAAATAAGAGGGGAGACAATGGATCTCCTTGTCTTAAACCTCTTCCCACTTGAAAATATCCCACATGGACACCATTTAATAAGACTGGAATTTTTGCTGACTGTAGAATAGTGTGTAACCAAGAAATGCCTTTTTCTGAAAATCCAAATTGTCTCATAACTTGAAAAAGAAACTCCCAGCTTAAGGAGTCATAAGCTTGTGTGATGTCAATTTTTAAACCAATATTGCCACCTCTTCTTGTAATATCAAGTTCATTCACTAATTCAGAAGCCAGAACAATTTGGTCTTGTATAATTCTACCTTTGATGAATGCAGCTTGTTGAGGGGAAACTATTTTTTGAATTATCCCCCCTAATCTTGATGTTATGATCTTTGTGATAAACTTAAAGCTAAAGTTCATCAATCCAATGGGTCTAAACTGGTTTGCTCTCTTGGCATTTTTCACTTTAAGCAGAAGTAATAGAAAATTGGAGTTCAAACCATTTGGGATAAAACCTCTATTCCAATAAAATTTAATTGCTCTAGTAAAGTCCTTACCTATGACATCCCATGCTGATCTATAGAACCAAACAGCAAATCCATCAGGGCCAGGAGCACTATCTGGAACAAGATTAAAAACAACTTTTTTCACTTCTTCGTCAGTTGGAGTTGCATCTAATATGAAGTTGTCCTCTTCAGTCACTATTCTTGGTATATCTTTAAAGAATTCTGGCACAGAGTTCACTTTATGATACTTGAATTTGTTTTCAAAGTGGGATACCAAAATGTCAGCAATTTCATCTTGATTTGACACTATATTGCCATTTGCATTTTCCAATTTTACTATAGCATTTTGAGTTTGCCTAATTTTAAGATTCACATGAAAGAATCTGGAATTTGATGCTCCTTCTTTTAGCCATTTAACTCTTGATTTTTGTTGAGTAATCTGCTTTTGTTGATCTAATAAAACTTCTTGAACTCCTCTTGCTGTCACTAGATTATTTAGAAGTCCAATATCCTTTAGGTGTTTATCAGATACTAGTGAAGCCTGCATAACTGTGTCTTCTGCTTGTTTCAGTTTTTTTGGTACATCTCCAAAAACATTCCAGTTCCATAGCTGTATTGTCTTCTTAAGTCTTTTCAATTTGCTCATAAAAATAAAACCAGGATTACCAATCATTTCTTCCTGCCAATAGTCTTTGATTATCTGAATAAAATCAGGATGACTCTTCCAAACTTTTAAAACTCTAAAAGTTACATTTTTTGGTTTTGGAATTTCTGCATTAGCTCCATGCAGTACACCATGATCGGAAATCCCCCTGACACCAACTTTATAACACCAATCCATTTATCATTAAATACAGCTCTGTCTAGATTGCAGACTATTCTTTTACTTCCAACTTTATTATTGCACCAAGAGAAATCAAAACCAGTTTTTGGAGCATGAATTAAACCACAAGTATTCAAACAATCATTGAATTTCTGCATTGATATTCTTAGAGGTGTTAAACCCCAACTTTCTCATCCAAGCTTGTAACTGTGTTAAAATCTCCTATCACAAGCCATGGTTTATTTAAAGAATTCAAATTTACCAAATCCTCCCACAGACTTCTTCTATTTACAGTTAGAGTTGCTGCATGAACTCAAGTAATCAATGAACCTCCTACATCCACTGTTATTTCTTGTCTTGTATTTGAGACAATTATTGGTGGACTTATTGAAACACTCCAAAGAATCCAGATATTCCCTTTATTCTCCTCACTTGAATTATGAATTATCTTATAATGCATCCCTTGTAATTTCAATTTCTTCAAAAAAAATAGAAGTAAACCAAACTTTTGGTTCAGCTAAAATAACTAAAGAAGGACAAAAAGTATTTATTATACTCCTAAGTTTGTCTTTGGCCTTTATTCTTCTCAGGCCTATGTCATTCCAAAATATAATTCTCATTTAGTTTGAGGTTGAGAAGTAGAAGGTCTTCTCTTTCCTTGAATGTTTTTACTTTCATTTCCACTTAATAATGCAGCTTGTTTTCTGGTAATTCTTGGTGGTTTACCTGTTTTTTGTTTAGAAGAGTATGCTTCACCACTTATTCATGTACCAGTTGTAGTTGGAATTACTTTATTAACAGGAGGGGCATCATTCTGCTTTGAGCTTCCTTCTGCACTTTTGAAGAGCTTTTCAGTTTTGGAGATTTATCTTCTTGAATTATAGTTTCCAAAATTCTAACTGAAGAAGTAGTATTCTTTTCTGGAATAGTTGTAGGAGGTTGCAGATTAACCACGTTGTTTGTAGAAGGAGCACTGGAGACCATAGTTATTAGTTTATCATCTGAAAGGCTTGGAAAATCTTTATAAGAATTTAAAGCAGCACTGAATTCTTCATTGTTTTCCTGTAATATATGAAATCTCCCTGAAGATGAAATTTCATGTTGCTGAATTGGAGGGATTATGGCATCTATAGTTTCATTATCACTTAATAAAGATTCATCAATATGATCAATTATGTGTTCAATATCAGTATCTTTGGAAGGAAAACAGATATCAAAACCTTTTGTTGCAGAAGTATTCTTAGCTCTCCATTTTTTCTTTGGTATCTCAACTGGAACCTCTTGAGACGTTTCTTTAGTATGCACTTCACTTCTCTTTACTCTGCATTCAGTTACTAAATGACCTATAATCTTGCAATGGTCGCAAAATTTTTGTCGTTTGGAAATTTGAATAGGTTGTTCAATTTTACCATATTTTGATTCAATATTCACTTTGCTGGGTATGAACTTTGCTAAATCAACTTCTACCAACATACTTGCATGGTATCCAATTTCTCATTTTAAAGTTGTTTCATCAACCTTCACTGCTCTGCCAATTTTATTACCCAACTGTAAGATAATACTTTCCTCCCAATATTCGTTGCTTAATCCAGGAAAGGTTACCCAAACAAAAGATGTAGAAGTTTTTTGATTTTCTGGGTTAAAATTCAACTCCCATGCTCTTAGCTTCAATGTTTGTGATTCAACCATCCAAAGTCCCCTCCAAATGAAATTTCTGTCATCTTCATTATCAAGCTTAATTATAAAGAATCCCTTTCCCAGAGGAATCAATTGAACCGAACCTTTCAAAACCCATTGTTTCTTCAGAACAGCTGAAGCAATCTCAATTTTCAGTTTGACAAAATCCAGTCTACCAATTAGACTGAATCTTCATTCATTTAAACTATCATCAATAACATCATCAGGGATGAATAGAATGGAGTGTCCATTTTGGATTCTGAATTAGTAGCAGAATTAATATTCCCAGATGAATCAATATTTTCTAGGTTAGAACGAGAAACATTTCTGTTTTGGTTTGTATTTCGATCTGACATAAAACTTAGTAATTACGAACGTAATTTGAAGGACCAATCATTTGATCGAAGTAAAAATCACCTGAATTAATGAAGTGATAAGAATCACCTGAATTAATGAAGTGAATTAACGCTGAAAAACTCGAAAATCTGTGAAAAAGTTGACCGATTCCATCGCCGGGTCAAGCACCGATTCGCAGAGCTAATTCTCTAAGAAAATCTCAAAGATAAGGAAATAAATTACTAGATAAGGAAATAAATTACTATAAGATTACTATTAGATTTGGGAAACCGTTAAAGCTATAAATAGAGATGTTTAGCTTAGCTAAGACATTTAGAGTGTGGCTTGTGATATAGACACACCTAGATCTAGAGAGTGTAGTTTGACACCTAGAAAAGGAGGTTTAGCACACATACCTAGAGAGAAGTTTGTGAGGCAATTAATTATTGTAAAAGCAAACTTAGGAAATAGTTTAAGGTTATTTACCTAGAGAGATTGAGAGCATAACAAAGAGAGAATTGTAATAGTTTTCTTTTTCATAATCTAGGGAAGATATTTTCTTTGAATCTGGTTTCTAGTGTGTTCTGTTTTCTAGTTTTCGTCTATTATTATTCTGAATTCCGCCTCTATAATAATAGTCACCAAGGTACATAGATCAACATGTATCATCATAGGAGAAGGATGACCGACAGCCATTGTGACATCTCATTGGTTGGTCCAAATTAGATCTAAACCGGTTAAATCATCTAACCAAGTTGGATGGTTGAGATGATTTGCGGCGGTTTATGTTAATTGGTGAAATTTCGGAATCAGAAAATTCAGATGTGAGACCCGTACTAAAACTTCTGTAGAATTCTCATACGAACTCGGATTGATCTGTATTGATCCCTGTACCTTGGTGACTATTATTATAGATGCGGAATTCAGAATAATAATAGACGAAAACTAGAAAACAAATACTAGAAACCAGATTCGAAGAAAATATATCTTCTCTAGATTATGAACAAGAAAACTATTACAATTCTCTCTTTGTTACACTCACAATCTCTCTAGGCAAATAACCTTAAACTATTTGCTAAGCTTGCGTCTCTCAAACTTCTCTAGGTGATTTGTCTCTCAAACTTCCTTTCTTAGATGTGTTTGTAAACCACATTATCTAGATCTAGGTGCGTCTGTATCAAAAACCACACTCTATATGTCTTAGCTATGAGCTATACATCTCTATTTATAGCTTTAACGTTTTCCCAAACCTTCTAGGAATCTAATTCCTTATCTAGGAATAATTCCTTTTCTAGATATATTTCCTTATCTAGGAATAATACCTTGTCTTAGGAATATTTCCTTATCTAGGAATAATTCCTTTTCTAGGTATATTTCCTTATCTAGGAATACTTGTCTAGGAAATATTTCTTTATTTAAGAATACTGCCTAAAAATCAGTATTCCTACCAAAATTATATTTTTATCCTCAAGGACTTGAACTCCTGTGAAAGTTATATTCGGAGGTTAGGGAACTCAAGAGTTCCTTTCACCCTGCTGAACCATCTCTCTTTGCTGGAAACTTGACCTTGACGTCTAATTCGAAAAGCGCCTATATCTCCTCGTCTTGTCTTAGTCACTCTTCGCTCCATAACGCAATCTTGTTCGAGTGGTTCTTCTTCTTCTTCTTCTTCTTCTTCTTCTTTTTCTTCTTCTTCTTCTTCTCTTCAAAAATACCAGATGAAAACGTAGTATTTTTCTTCGTCTTTGGCTTGGGTATATAAGACTTCATGTATGTTTTTTGCGCAACCACCTTCTCTTCTGTAGTTTGTGGTTCACTTTGCTTAGGATCATCAACTGACTTTCCCATCTTTGATTCCCTTGTTCTTTAAATGTCTTCTTGCTTCTCGAGTACCTCACCAAGCTTTTTGTAGAGAGATCTAGTGAAGACCATAAACCACTGGAATCTTCCCTAAAGGTAATGAACATTGCTCTGATACCAACTTGATACGTATTGATCTCTGTACCTTGGTGACTATTATTATAGAGGCGCATTTCACAATAATAATAGACGAAAACTAGAAAACAGAACACAAACAAGAACGTGATTCAAAGAAATACATCTTCTCTAGATTATGAACAAGAAAACTATTACAATTTTATCTTTGTTACTCTCACAATCTCTCTAGGAAAATAACCGTAAACTATTTTCTAAGCTTGCTTTTACAATAATCAATTGTCTCACAAACTTCTCTAGGTGATTTGTCTCTCAGACCTCCTTTCTTAATTAGATGTGTTTGTAAACCACACTATCTAGATCTAGCTGTATCTGTATCACAAACCACACTCTAGATGTCTTAGCTATGAGCTATACATCTCTATTTATAGCTTTAACGATTTCCAAAACCTTCTAGGAATCTAATTCCTTATCTAGGAATAATTCATTTTCTAAATATATTTCCTTATCTAGGAATAATACCTTGTCTTAGGAATATTTCCTTATCTAGGAATAATTCATTTTCTAGGTATATTTCCTTATCTAGGAATATTACCTTGTCTAGGAAATATTTCCTTATCTAAGAATACTGCCTAAAAATCAGTATTCCTTCCAAAATTACATTTCTATCCTCAATCGGTTTTGAGGATCACTAGTTCCTGGAGAGAGGAAGAAACACATGTATCACGGATTTTGATGATCCGCACCTCCATTCTTATCAGAAAACAATTTCCTATCTTCCTACGTGGGAATATTTAGGTTTTGAGCTCGTTTAGGAGGTGAAAACAGCCCGACGGTAAAAATTCAGGAAGAATTCAGGAGGAATTCTGTCAGTTTTCAGCCATGACCTAGCTCGCCTTTTAAGCTGTATCTTTTAGGCCGTTAATCTGATTGATATGATTTTTTAGTATGTTATACTAGACATTCATAAGAAACTTTGTGCATATAGCTCATACTCAAATTATTTACCAACTGCTCCCAGCTGTTCGTCCAATCTTTGGTTACCTTTTGGATATCGTCGACCAAGTTGAAGAGATATGATTGGTCAAAGCCAAAGACGGGCCGCTGGTGAACATAACGGCACTTCATTGGTTTCTCAAACTTGAATATGAGCCGATCAATTTGGCTGGCCAAGTTGGATGGCCGTGATTGATTTAAGACTGCCATGGGAATTAGGACTCTTTTTAGGCCGCTCGACTAGCATATTTTGGCTAGCAATTGTGGACTCTGCCTGCAGGCTAGGAGCGACGTGATTGGTTGAGATAATAGGTAGGTAGACGGTTGTCATAACGGCGCCTTGTTTTCCGAGCTTGCAAGAGCTAGGGTTAGGTATTTGAGCTTACCAAGTCGTGTGGTCGTGATTAGTTTGCGACTGACTTGGATGGCCCAGATTTATTTTCTTAAGAAATTAAGCACGTCGGTCGGTCAATTTCCATCTTTAATTAAAAGTGTAGCATGCGACTTTGGAGCGATTTGATTGGTCAGTGGGAAAGAGGGGCCGACAAGCAGCAATATGGGGTATGGCCAGTCAGTCATGGAAGGAGCCAGCTAGGGCAAACCGGGCGGCCAAGCGGCGTGGCCGCGCCCCTTTATCTGCTATCTTTATTTGTCGCAATTTCCCTTTATTTCCTATTTTACAACTTTTGGTAGGATTCTGCTCCTACTATTTACATGATGGATCAATTTCCTAGTTTGCCTAGGTTTAGTCTCGACGGGATCGAGATATTGTGCAGGCTCCAGTTTAGAGCAAAAACCTAATTTTTGTAAATTGATAAAATTAGGTTAAAAAAATTGAATTTTGTGAGCTGACACAAAATTTGATCAATTTTGTTGGATTTTGCACGTTGATAAAAATCACTAAAAAAATTTTTATCTCGGAGAGCAGCGCTGCTTGCACGCCTCTGATTGAGTACCTACATGCACATCTTAATCCTGACACTTCGGGAAATTCATGCTACTCAGCCGAGAGTGAACATTAATTGTCATATCATGTCAATTATTAAAGGTCCGGCTGGGGAACATAGCATAGGATAAATACTCAGCAAGTCATGCATTGGTGAATAATGCAGGTGGGAGTTTAAATACTCATTAGGCTCTATACTAGTGAACAAATCATCTAGGAGCTTGAGTTTTCAATACGATATGAAGAGAGGCATAAGCACTCATCAGATTTGATATATTCTTTAAATTCCTTCTGGAATAGACATATCAAGGTCTACTACTTCTGATGCCGGGTCAGGTAGAGACTTTTATAGTTTTCGCCCTAAACTAAAAACCACCATCAACAGTTACTCCGTTAGAAATAAGTACAAGCTAAACATACTTTTCCCCCTATCATTTGGCATGCCATTTTCTAAAAAATCCTAGAGTTAATCAAAATTGAACCGCAAAAGACCACCAAGGGACAGTGTTGGTGAAATTCTTTCTCCCTTTCTTTCTATTATCTCACCAGAAAATCCCTAAAGACTACCAAGCAGCAGCCTGTCACTTCTTGGATTGGGATGAATGGATAAAAAAAAAAGATAATTTGGGATGAGCTTGATAATTTCATCTGGGATGATTGGACTCTAATATTTAAGGTTTTGGGATGTGTGATTTGAATGTTTATGGATTTTTTAATTGTAAATGATAATGTCATTAGTCAGTGTAAATTACAACATTATTAAGTTACAATGTACAAGGGATGGGCTTTGGACTACTAAATGTTAATTGTATTTTTTTACATTCATACTCAAGTCATATCTTTCTGCGTTTACATAATTATTAACATGAGTGTGTATTGTTCATACATTTACTTTGAATTCCAGATGTAAGTATACAAGTAAGTTATTCGTTATTATTCATGCAAGGTTCAAGACATTAACGAATTGCATGCGTGGTACACTTCTTTCTTTAAAAAATGATCAAATCTCATCAAAAGAAGTGCAACTAGAAAAGAAAGCTATTATCCGGTGCAAAGCACAGGTTACTATCTAGTTCACAATTAAATTTGAAACCTGATCCAACCTTTGCGTATGGTACTATCAAATATTAAGTACAATCACTTTGTGTACTTTTAAACTAACTCCTCATAGGTTCCAAGAGATGAGAAACGCGAGTACTCGAGATAAGTCACCATTACTCATGATTAAGATTCATTTCTAAATGTAAACAATACTCATGAGGGCCGATATCACTATGGTAAAGTCATTGGATAATGATACCAATGATCTGAGTTCGAAACTCGATAACACCAAATTCTTTACCGATCAAAAAAAAAAAAAAAAAACTCGCTATTATAAACCAAGTTTATTTACTAAGATGTCATTCGTGTTTACATATCTTGGACACCAAGTCTTCTATCTATATAAATAGAGGCTTAAACATTGTATTATACACACATTAATAGAAATCACTCTCTACTTCTTCTCCCTATTTTCTGTCTCCTTATCTATTTACAAGACGTTATCATGCACGCTCTACACTGGACTTTGAAATCGTTTCTAAGGGTTAAAAAAAATCAAAGCGAAATCGCTTTTGTAATCTCTTATTTTTTATATTATCATAGTAGTTTTAGAAAATCATATGATTTTGAAAACGATTATGTAGTAGTTTTTATTATTATTCTCCTTCCAACCGTGTACTAATATTTGATCCTCCTATCTTTGTATGTACTCTCTCCGTGGTTGGATGATAATCACACCTTGCAAAGCATCTGGCGGCACTCACAGCAAGTTATGCATCTCACAGTGATAAGAAACCTTTTTATATACTTATTTTATATCATCTTCTTGTTAGTACTGTTAGTTGATTCCCTAACTGATTTTCTTATTCCTATTTTATACTTTTTTTGATGATTTGCCATATGACTCTTTGGTTTTAACAAAGAGAAAAGGAGTTATATGCGTATGCTCGGTCAAAATGGCCTAAGCATGATGGTCTGTTCCTTTATAATGGATCTTATATGTCCGACATACACCACGAGTTCGGATGGTTATTTTCGATTTTTTTTTTTTTTGGTGCACTTAAATCCATTGGTTGATCCATCCATGGTATTTGTTTATGAGGTGCGAGTGATCAAATTTTCCAAATATAATCGATCTCTTTTCTTCTCTGATATCTTTTTTATAGAGAAAGAAAAAAAAATCCATCAAAAGATGGTTTACAGTTTATATACCTTTTAATGAAACCGGAATCATCAAAAGTTGGTGTTTTATTTCTTCTCTAATTTTTCATAGAAAAAAGAAGAAAAAGAAAAAGAAAAAGAAAAAAATCCATCGTAAGATGGTTTATAATTTCTATTACTCTAGTGAAACTATAATCACCAAAAAAAATTGATGTTGGTTCGGACTTGATCACCTTTATGATTATGAATCACATGCATGGTTGAAAAACCTACGGCCAATTAATTTGGTATCTTTGTTTGTTGGACAATGATCATGTGATTGATATCTACAATTTATAGTTTTCTTAATTAGAAATCCTATGACCATCCAATATGGTTTTATCTAAATAATAAACCATTGGTTTTTATTCCTTCAAAGAAACCATTCATCAACCACAAAGGGTAGATTTTTTTTTCTTCAAAGAATAATGATAATGATTTCTTTACTTTTCTTAAGAAGAAACGTATAAGCCAAATAGATTTGGTTTTCCCTATCGATCTTAGAGGGACAAAGTATCATTATTATGGTTTAAACCAATTGCAAATACTAGTGAATGAAAAAAAATTGTTGCATTCTTGAGAGATATCGAGCAATTTTAATTTTTCTTCTTGCTATGATCTCCGAAATTTTGGACCGCTCCACTTATAGTTAGAATGTGGTAGGACACAAAAGATCAAAGGGTGCGCACCCGGCTTGTTAGCCAATATTATTAGTCCTTGTAGTGACTATATTGATCTAATATTTAATTTCTTTTGAAAAATAAAGTGTCCACAATCTCATGTCGTTGAGGTCATGGAATTATTTGGAGATTTATTTGCATATTTTATATCTTTTTGGTTGTAACCAATAAAATCCATGCTTTGTTCAATTTGTATTTCAAGTGGATTACATTTTTTGAATAATTTTTAATAATTCTTGGAGTCAGTATCTACTGTCCAACCTGGTATTGTTAAAATTTAGAAATTATTTTAAGTATATGTCCTCGAATTAATCGGATAATACTTTACGAAACTTGATTTCATATATGAGATACAACTATTTCCGCCATAATCAGGGGGAGACTATATACACTATCAAAAGCTGGTGTTAATTAACTTTAAAAGTTATATCAATTTCTCTCCCAGTAAATCAAATCGATAAATGCTGCCATTAAATAATAGGCGTGAAAATGTCTCATTTAGCTTTTCCATAAGCTTATTATGTCGTTTGAAAAGTAAAATCCAATCACTTCTAGCAAGCATGTAGCATTTTAGTACAAGCTAGATAGTGCTCTGATAGAGTTTATCATAATATGATTCCATTCTCATAATTCATATCTCTTCATTTGAATAATAGGAGATTATAACGCCCGTGGGCACTGGTACCAGTAAATTTTGAATTTTTCAAAGTATGCATACATTTGGGTTATGTGGGATCGTAGTAAGCTATAAATTTGTCGAATATTCATTTATATTATCTTTTGAAATAATAAATGATGGTGGTTGTGAACCCCGACCTCTGCAGAGGAATATCGACATATGTGATTGGCTGGCATACAATCCAAATTAGATTGGATTCATATAATATCTCGATTAACGCAATTTTTAATCCAAGACTTAACACCTTAAAATTTCCAAGCCTATTACTTACAGGTTGGTGTATTCATAATGCGTTATAGGAGAAATAAGTTCGTTGTATAAACGATTTGAGGGTTTTTCTTTTTGCTCAAACCCTAGGATTGGTTCAATAAATGTTCTTCTTATATGACACATTTGGTGTGGTAGTCCTTGAAGGACTCGTATGTGGTCGGGGAACATATTCAAATTTTTGATCCTTGGAATATTCAAATTATATTCAGGCAGCCACCTGACTTGATTATGTCAGGGTTAGATATCCTTAATGTGTTTTTAAAATTTTTGTACAAAACCAGAAATCCGGATTAGTTGATTGATAATATCAACTTTATAGGTCTTTTGAGGAGTCCTTAAAAACACCAAAATCCACGCTTTTGCAGCATAAGTTCTATTTTCTTTTCTTTATTAAATTTGCAGTTAGAATTATGCTAGCATAACCTCGTCTTTCAGATAGACTAGAGTTATTATTTTGATGCTTGTTTCCTGTAATACTCATATAGATGAGTTAGCATCCATAAATCGTCAAAAGTTGTACTCTTTTCCCTTCGTTTTAGGTTTTGTCCCATGCGGTTTTCCTGACAAGGTTTTAACGAGGCAACATCTCGCAGACGATGAATTTTTATTCAAAATGTTGATATTGTTCGCTTTTCCCTTCGTCCAAATTTTTCCCCATTGGGTTTTATTGGCAAGGTTTTAGTAAGGCAATTTATTCAACATGGTGGTCATCCAAGGGGGAGTTGTATAATTTCTATTATTTGGTGGATTCCCACCATTAACTAGGTCATTTTGTTAGGCCAAATCAACATAACAATCCCTTAGTAATTTGGATGTCATTCCGATTCACATAAGGTATGACCACAAATTCAGTTTTGTTCACTTATGGTAATTTATCTATATCTTGGCTCTATGTTGAAGAAACTACATCAACAACTTCTGCAAATCATCTCGGGAAGCTAGCAATCCATGACACAAGTTCTTAATGTGTTGAAGAAGAATGTAGACTCCGCAAAAGTATTATCGAAGGCATTACTGCTTGTGCAACACAAATGAAAACTTCATCAACTATCCGACATCTTCATGAAAGCACAATCCTCTTCTGCATTCAAGAAATTCGTTCTTCAAAATTGGAAAGTCTCGACTCAAAGATTTACACGCCATCAAATTAAGGTGCATTCACTGGACTTTATCGCGTTGTGCTCTTTTTCCTTCGTCAAGGTTTTGTCCCACTGGGTTTTCCTTGTCAAGGTTTTAATGAGGCAACATTTGCGTGTCCAACACTGTTTCGAGTCTTTACATGCTTATGCAATTTCAGGGTTTTCTCTTTTGAGTTTTCCTGTTATATTTGTAATGACTTAGCCACAGTGGTCATCGGGGGGAGTGTTATAAGCAAGGTTTATTTACTAAGATGCCCTTCATGTTTAAGTTTAGGGTTTACACATCTTGGACACCAAGTCTTCTATCTATATAAATAGAGGCTTAAACATTGTATTCTACACACATTAATAGAAATCTCTCTCTACTTCTTCTCCCTATTTTCTGTCTCCTTATCTATTTACAAGACTCGCCATTACTCATGAATAAAATTCACTAAAACTAGTTGATTTACTTGCTAATACTCGTCCATGATAAAAGGTGAAAATTGAATCTACAAACTCTCAATCACAAATACTCGTGAGGAACTCGGATGAGTTTGCCAAGTTTGATTATTTTGATCATTCCTCATCTAAAATCTTTCATTACAAGTCTAGACATAAAATTTGTCTCGTAACCCATATACATGAACTAAACTTTGTTAGTAACTCATTCTGACCAAGAAGATCCGAAGATGGCAACATATCAAAATTTGTCATGTGAGTATTCACAGCTTAGTAACAAAAAATCACCTCTAGGGAAGAAAAAATTGCATGTGGCCAATATTTGTTGTAACCTTGCAAATACCTTGTGACCTAAATTTTGCATTTTGATTCAAAATCTGCCATTTGTTTTGAAATTTGTATCTTACCCCGAAATTAAACATATATTCATGATCAAAAATTAGCTCGATGGCCCAAATTTGTCTAAGTGGCTCAAAAATGTTGTGTCCCCAAATATGTCATTACCCAACTTGATTTTCTAATTATACCACAAGTCACGTCAAGCATACTTATCATCAATTTACATAGATATGTGTCAACAAAAAAAAAAAAAAGAGTTAATAAGCATGTTAATAAGCAAACCAACATAAATACCTTTAGGTAGATAATACGACATTTATAAGTCCTAACAAGTTTAAGAATAACATTTAATATCAAATAAAAATCGAAATTATTAAACTTTGGGGTCCAATAGAAAGGTCATTCACCCCATACGAGACATGATTCGTATCACATTTGGGCTAATTTGTATTCATAAAATATGAATGAATTATATCAAACCACCGCAATCACATATTTCATTCCCATTATAACTTTTTCATTATTCTCAAAGCATCACTTTGGAAATACTTAGTCAAGCTATGAAAAATATAAACCGCAAATTATAATTTTCGAAATTGAAAATTTGTTAATACTTACTACAAATCACCATAATGAGACATCGAAATCTGCCAGAATTTATGATCCCAGTTGAAGCTTTATCATGTCGAAATAAACAACTTACTTATGACGAACAACTCTGCATTTAGTATCAAAGAAAATCACCATATTGTATATCAGATAAACTATTTAATCGTTATATAAAACCTTTACTTTGGGATGTCTAAACGAGATATATTTCTTGAAATTTTCTAATTTTCATATGTAAATTCGCTGCAATTGTTTTAATACTTTCACTACCAGTTCTTAATTTCTTAAACATGATGTAAGAGGTATTACAATGTCGTGTGTTCAATCTCCGTCTACATATATAAAAAAATAAAAAATCCAAAACTTCAACCCAAACATCAGTTGTAGAATATGCAACAACTATGAAAACAGGAGTAGAATGTTAGTTTGCGTTGTGTATATGCTAGAATCATAGTCAAATTCCAAATTGTGAAGTTCTCTCAAAATTAAAGTGTATATATGGGTTGTCAATAATGGTAATCCTATATGAATCGTCTCCATTGGACATCACGATTTTACATCAACTGCTGGAAAAAATGATTATTTTTTTATAAACACGTGCATTTTGATACCTCTGTTTCTCCTAACATTGCTGGATTACACGATTGGTTCGTTCTAACAAATACTGTTTGCACCCTTTATAAAACAACCGTATAGCTCACTAGTGGCTAGCCCGTGTTCACATTTCCTAACCCAAAATAATGTTTCAGAAGTTTCCAGATGTCTTGCTGTCAAGTTACTAATTCTCATCACTACACGATTGCATATGAAATTTCTCATAATTAAGGTTTAACCAAAACTATATAAATACAAGGAATACAACCCTAAAAATAAAATAAATAAAAAAGTCAAAAAAAAGGAAAGAAAACCCAAAATATTATTTCTCGACCAACCATGGAAAAGATAAGTACATCTTGAAATCAATAAAATACCTCTCCCTACAAGAATTAGTCCGTGAAATCGGCACAACTCGTTAAACCATGTTAAATATCTAATATTTTTTTAATCTATATTTTGTGTTGTCATCCATATTTTACTTCATCATCAACAACGCTAGTGTGGGAGGTTGGATTTATTTTTGTCCAAACAAATACATTATCATATTATTCTCATAGTTTACTCCAATGTCTTAGTAAATTTGTTATATCCATACGCATATCCATGTATCTCTTGTTCTTATTTATTTTGTTGGAGAAAATCAGCATATCCATACATCTCTTCTTCTTCTTTATTTTGTTGGAGAAAATCATTTTAAGGCTAATTGGAGTATTACCATCGGAAATTTCATGAGATCGACGAAGTACAAAAATATAATCTGCATTTTGGACCGCAGGTCCGCAGCTATGGATTTAGCGTGAGCTACATGGATTCCAACAATTTCACAATAAGTGATCCATCGAAGTACTTACCCACTTGATGGACCAACATTACTACCCAGGTCCCACCTTAAGGATTATAAGTTTACTTTCTATACCTGCTCAATACTCAACGTGACACTAAATCACCACACTTGCTAGGTTATAAAATGATAAGGAGCCAAATGAAAATGCAAGCCGGGACAAATTCAAAGACAAAAAATATGGGACGGGGAAAAAGAAGAGAGAAATTGAGGTGACGTCCATTATCTAAAATATGTCATGTGACCAAAATTGATCAAGTGGCTAAGAATCTACTACAAGACCCAAAATATAACTTGCCACCCAAAATATACATTGCAATCCAAAATCTGCAGTTATCCGGTAGCCAAAATATTTTATCGCGATTCAATATTGGTGGGTTTGGATGTAGAATTTTAAAGGGGAAATTTATGGGTCCAGGGGATTTGGTAGAATTACGTTTTCCTCTGTATGTTTGGTTGTCCGAATCCTTGGAATCACGTTTCCTACGGGATTCAGTTTTCCAGCAAATCCTCCATATGGAGTCCGACCCCTCCCCTAAGATTTGCTGGGAAACTTATAAGGGATTTATGGACCCACTTTTTTTAAACTTTAAATCCCATATATATGCAATTTTAAGATTTGAGGGTAATGCCAAATGGTACAAAGACTTTAATACAAGAAAACTCTATAAATCCTAGGAATTTTAATTAAGTTACCAAACACACAAAGAATTTACATGAATCCCATAATTTGTAATCTCCTGGGATTATAAATTCTGGAAACGGTGAATTCTGCAAACAAACCCACCATATATGTCATTGTGATTTGCGAACCAAATTGCCCCATCACTCAAAACCCATCGTTGTCACCGGAATTTACTCCGTCAACTTCACGATTTACCATTGCAACACCGAAGACACCTCTAAGGCTGTAACTCCTAACATTTGTGGTCCACAAACATCGTAAAATAAGGTAATCAAGAGAGGGAAACATTTGGAATCCAATTATACAGTCGATGCATCTAGATATTGGGGTCCCAAAACCTTCCAAGCAAAATATGCATAAAAACGAGGTGGAAGTTAAAAGTAGACCAAATGGCACCAGACGGCTACCAAAAGATGGGTGAGCTCATTTGCTGATTAAGTTCTGAATTTTGGCGAAATTATCTTACTACAGCACCGTTAGTGATTATTAGCGATATAAATGGCATTAACATTCAACCTGTAACATGACAGTGCCAGGCCGGTGTCACTGTGTGAGTACAACGAAAAAGTCGTTGGGTGATGATACCAATGACCTGAGTTCAAAACTCGCCAGCATCAAACTCTTTACCGATCAAAAATAAAATAAAATGACGGTGCCAGCGTAACAAAACGACAAGGTGTATAGTATCCCGAAAATGTTTTGGAGCCCCGGATTTTGACGCCAAAAGTTGACACTGCTTATGTGTCAAATTTTGGTTGGCTCATTCCTTAAAATAGGCCCCCCGGTTTTTCCTGGTGGGGCGTTCAGCGTGAAAAAACATGGGAGTTTGACTCAGATTGGCCCATCCATTCAAGACTTAGAAGTTAGAACAAGGATCAAAGTATTGAAAGAACAGTCACCAATGGGCAATTGGTCTAGTGGTATGAGTTTTGCTTAGGGTGTGAGAGGTCCCGAGTTCAATTCTCAAATTGCCCCAAATTTTTTGGCTCCAATAAGTGGTTTTTCTTTTTTTCTTTTTTGTGAGCTTATAGTATTTCTTTTTGCTCCAACAAGTATTCTTTATTATTACTATTATTATTTTGTGAGTAAGATTTCATTGAAAAGAAAGTAGCACTCATGGAAAGTTTGATTCACAGAGTTAGTAGAACTATCAGATATAAATAAAGGGTTCCTCTTCATATTGGATTTAAGTTATGTAACATTTCGGGGTTGTTCACTGATTTAATTTAAGCAGTCATGTAAGAGAGATAAGATGCACATAATACCACTTAACCTCAAAAATGGAAAACATCAAATTAAACACTCTCTTAGACCAAGCACTATGGTTGTCCTCATCCCTTCCCTATCCCTCATATATAGAGAAAAAATCAAAAAACCATCCACTATGGTCTCCCATATCCCTACATGAGTAGGGATATCCCTCACTTTCCCTACTTGGAGGATGACATTTGATCCGCCTTGTAGGGAAGGGAAATCACATGGCTACTCAGTTGCCGTATTTTTTTACGCTTTACAGATACTGAGTAGCCGTATTACCGTTGATACGGCTACTGAGTAGCTGTTTCGATAAAAATATTTGTTTGACCTTTTTTCGTTTACTCATCTCTCACACCCGATCCTAACCATCCATCATTAATAACGGCTCTATTTTCTCCACCGTCGGATCCCAACGGTCATTTTTTCAAAATCCTCTATAAATACCACTCTAATTCTCACACCAAATCAATTGATTTCTTATTTCTTCTTCTTTACATCAATTGATTTCTTATTTCTCTTCTTCTTACTATACTTCTTTGATTTTTATATTTATCTTCTACTACTCAAGTTTTTATATTTTAGTTTGATTCAAAATGGTTAATAATTTTTTTCTACGGGAAGAGATTGATCTTGCTGCTGCCTTTATTTATGTTAGTATGGATGAAATTGTGGGTTCGGGACAAAAAACCGCTATGTTTTGGATACGTATTCACCAAATTTTTGCCGAACGCAACGGCAATCCTAATGGAAGAGATTGGGCAGCCTTAGAAACCAAGATGAAAGCAATAAAAAAAGATGTCAGAGAATTCGTGTCCATTCTTAACGCTATATATCGGCAAACCAAAAGCGGTGCGAGCCACGAAGATTTGGTAAGTTCTATTATTGTTGTTAAGTTTTCCATATAGTTGGTGATGTTTTTAATAAACAAAATATTTCATACAAAAAATTTCAGACAAAAGGTCGGGAGCAATTTCAGTTTCAAACTGGACAACCATTCAAGTATGATACATGTTATGAAATGTTTAGAGAAAAGGTCCCTGGATTTAATTATGAACTCACTGTGGGCCAAAACAGTGAGTTGTTTAATAATCATCGTGACTTTGTATCAGTCGAAGATGGTACTGAAGTTCTTCCTAATGGAGAGACTCGTTGGAATTACAAGTATAATGCACGTCCTATAGGAACAAAAAAAGCCAAAATGCAAGCTAGACAGAAGAAGGATCGTGAGCAAGGTATATTTAGAGAAGGTGGTGAGGGAACATCTTCGGTTAAGATGGAAGAAGATAGGATCTATCAACAAAGTGCTAGTATTTTGGAGTATCTTAAGGAAACACAATCAAGGAAGGAAAAAATGAGAGTGGAACAAGAATCCCAATACCAAACAATTTGGGAGTATACTCAACAACCGAGTTATGAAATGGAAGAACAACTCGATTTGCAAAAGCTTCAACAACAGACTAATCAAATGCATCAACAACAAATGCATTTAGATCAAGACAATGCAATAATGTCTATGTACCTTAGTCGATTAGCTCCCAACGAAAAAAAATATTATCGACGCAAGCAAAAGGAGATCTTGAAGGGGATGAATATAATCAGCGTTGAAGATTCAAAAGATGATGATGTAATCCATCTCTAGTTGTTTTATCATTTATTGAGTTTAGTTTTTTAATTTCTAGTCTAGGTTTAAATTAAAAGTGTTGTCTTTAATTTCTAGTTAGTATTGTTGTTAACTTAATTTTAAAAGTGTTGTCTAAATTAATTTAAATTGTTGTTTGAACTAATAAAAGGTTTGAATGTGTTGTAACGAAACGATTTTCATATTCAAATTAATTACTTCATTATCACTTCATTAAACTAATGTTCATTAATAACTTAAAAAATAAATTACAACAGATCATTCGATTAAAAGCGTGTATCGCTCTGCCCTCGTTTCTTAACATGGTGCACGATAAGTCTTAATACATTACATGTTATTATTTTTCTTGGTGTGAGATTCAACGATCAATGCCGCTTCGATATGATAAAACTGTTCTCCTCTCCAGGCTTTATATGCATCTTGTGCAGCGGACCTGTCCCTTCTGTACCCATCGAGAAACTCATTGTACTTGATGCATAATTTCCTAACATGATTTGTCCTTGAACAAATGTGGGATGGTTCATAATTAAAGCATTGTTCCTTGCCCGTCGGTTTAACAAAAGGACCCCAACCAACTTGAATCCAAAATATAGTATGATCTTTAGGATCTTCTGGAAAATCATCATTGAGAAGGTAAAAGTTTCTAATCCATTCCGTCTCTTCTTCAACATCCTTTAACCTTGCCCTCAGTTGGAATTGTTCTTGACCTCGTTTTTGTTCCTTGAGTTTTTCTTCGTATTCTGTCACAGCCGATGATGAATCTTTGGTTTCTTTTGTGGATTTTCGTTTGCTTAAGACTTCATCCATCACATTATTTGATTTGGTAGGTGATGAAGACGTTGTTGCATTCGTATTAGCTTGATCTCCTCTTTTGCATATCTCTTTATCTATTGCAGCAATTGATTGAGTGGTTCGCTTGCATCTTCTAAGAATATCTTCGACTGAGTTGGTAGTTGCTGATTGATTTTCCATTGAATAGATGTTTAGCTTTGATTTTCACCCCAAAGATTGATACTGCAAAGAAGAATGGGTAGATTGATGTTGCAAAGAAGAATGGGTAGATTGATGCTGCAAAGAAGAATGGGTATCTTCCTTATATAGGAAACGTTCCCA
The DNA here is from genome assembly GCA_023531105.1 of Papaver atlanticum. Taxonomy (NCBI): domain Eukaryota; kingdom Viridiplantae; phylum Streptophyta; class Magnoliopsida; order Ranunculales; family Papaveraceae; genus Papaver; species Papaver atlanticum. The sequence goes on from JAJJMB010001367.1 coordinate 1,211,834, forward strand.
ACGGCCATATTTATTAGAACTCGTGCCCAACGGCTCTATTTCTTAGAACTCGTGTCCAACGGCTCAGTTTCTTAGAAATCGTGTCCAACGGCTCAATTTCTTAGAAATCGTGTCCAACGACTCAATTTCTTAGAACTCATGTCCAACGGTTCTATTTCTTAGAACTCGTGTCCAACGACTCTATTTCTTAGAACTCGTTCCCAACAGCTATATATTTCTTTCTATAAATATAGAACATTTTTTCTAACAAACAACAATCTCAATTCATTCTCAACAATCTCAATTCATTTTTTCTAATTAGTATGTGTTGTTGTAAGAGTTTAAATGTGATGAACATGATGTAATGTGCTTCTACAATAAATAATAATAGTTATTTTCATATTCATATGATTAACGATTACATTCAACACGTGCAACTAACATTTAAACCAATAGGCGGCACTATTGGACGAGTTATGTCTCGTGAAGGTTTACAGAGAGATATACCCACAAAACCTATCATTATTTAAATTCTTTGCTCTTCATCTGATGATTTAGAGGATGAATCTTCAAAGGGGGAAGGGTTATACTTTGAGAAACTGTTTTTCAAAATCACATAGAAGTTAAAAAATCTAAAAGGTTTCCCCTTCTTTTTTTCGTAATTCTCCAAAGAAAATTGCACCTACAACAAAAGAAAACAATATTAATTTATAATTAAATATTCAACAATTCAGTACACATACACAAAAAATTGTTGGATAGGCATCCGGTAAGTTTCTTACGATTTCCGAAGGTACTGGAGCCCTTCATAGATATAAGGATCTCTGTGTCGATACATATACTTTCATGTCTGAAGTGATAACGATTAACCTTGTTTTCAGATACTTAACCGTTCTTTCATTCGGATTCCCGTTATGTATAGTCAACCTTTGCAGCAACTGCTCCAAAAGGTTTGTGTTATTTAGTTGTTCATCTTCTTCTTCATTCTCTAGATGAAAATCAACCCATAAACTAACTATCAATTTGTCTTCCTACGGATTATAACCCACCATAATTAAGAAAGAAAAGTGTTGTAGATAATAACTTGGACAAAAATAAGTGTTTATTTTTGAAGATGGAGAGCAGAGTTGGTCGAACTAATGTGTTCATTGGTAAAGAGAATGCGAATCCTTTATACATGGTCAGTATACATATCCATACACTGTACAAAGATATTTCACGGATAAGTATACTAATCCATATACTGTACAAAGAGATTTCACGGATATGTATACATATCCATATACCGTACAAGGAGATTTAAATGATTTCACAGATTATCCTAATTGTAAACCATATGCCATCAAATATAAACGTATTCATTTGCATACATAATTAAAGCCCAAAAATAATTTAAAGTCTGTAATACATATGCATGTAACATTCGAAATTTAAAACACAACAGTGAAATACATCATATGCCTCAACATCATCATCATCATACATACCCGCATCATCGTCCTCGTCAGAATCCTCAGCATCATCGTCCTCCTCATCGTCATCGTCCTCATCAGCGTCATAATCCTCCTCATTGTCATCTCCATCATGTTCATATTCGTCTCCCACATGTCCGTCTCCATATACATGTTCAACTGCATGTTCAAAGTCATCTGGGATTTGATCATTATAATCTCCATAATAATCAAATGCTCCATTCTCGTTTTGACCAGGAACTACTTCTTCTTCTAAGTCTGTATCTTCATAATCTCCTTCTGATGATGGAAGTACCACGTATTCCATATCTGAACCCTCCAAACTAGACAAGTCCCATGCCTGGCCTCCTCTACCAGGACGCGCAGCAATGTGCTTGACAAGATCATTTCTTAGTTGTAGGTGCATTTCTAGGTTTTTCAGAGATGACATAAATACACGACCATTAATGGTAGGTTCCGAAATCGGAACAGGAACAACTCTGCCCCCAATTCGTATCCCGACGTTCATGCTCGATAATCATGTTGTGTAAAATAAGACAACATTTCATAATTAGGTTCAAGTCAGATTGTTGCCAATACTTATATGGTGATCCGACAATTCTGAATTTACCCTGAAGCACTCCAAAAGCACGCTCGACATCCTTTTATTTAGCCATTTGATACTTGTTGAATCTCACATACTCGGGAATTTCCAATGTCTGACTAAAAGCTTGTACAATTGTAGTCAACTTTGGATAGATACCATCAGCTAAGAAATAACCCATATGGTATTGGTGACCGTTGATGACATAATTGCGTGGAGGTGCTACACCCTTTAGCATGTTATCAAAAAGGGGTGAGTGTGCCAACACATTCAAATCATTGTTTGATCTAGGCATTCCAAAAAAAGCATGCCAAAACCACAAATTGTATGATGCCACCGCCTCTAATACCAAACTACTATGTTTGTCTTTACCTCGGTAAGTTCCTTGCCAAGCTACCGGAAAATTCTTCCATGGCCATTGCATACAATCAACACTACCAAGCATTCCAGGAAAACCTCATTCCACATTCTCAGCTAGCAACCTCTGAACATCTTCAGGAGTGGGTTCACGCAAATATCTTTCTCCAAAAGTCATGCAAATGGTGTGACAAAATCTTTTTAGATACATGTATATTGTAGTTGCACCCATACGAATGTAATCATCAACACTATCAGCTGCCGTACTTTTGCATAAACATTTCATCACGGCAACTAATTTCATATGCAGAGAATGCCCCATAGTACCGGTTGCATCATGACGTTGGTGCCATTCTGGATCAACTTCAAGCAATTTTCCTAACAATTTCTCGAATAAGTCTTCCCTCATGCCTAGACGTTGTTTGAATTGTCTATAGGCATAACCAGTTCCAGGCGTAAAATAATCATTCATCATTTTGGCATCATGCCACACTCGATCACGCGTTATTACACTACGTGTCTGTACCTCCCTAGGTACCGGTTGTCTAATAATACGCAATCGTTCATCCAAACATAGTTGTGTAAACATTAGCAAAGCTTTCTATTCTTCATCACTAGAGCTATCCAAATAAATTCCATATTTAACTCTCACATAAGCACGCATTAGACTCATTATGTACCTTTGCAAACAACAAACACAATATCAAATACAAGTCAATCAATGTTATACATCAATAGTAGTTTACCAACATTTCATTCAACATAAATCAAGACACACAACAATTATTCATGGATTTTTCACTAAATATATGTTCTAATTATATTATTAATTGCATACTACAAACCTAACCAACCTAAAAACAACAATTTCATCAAAATCAAAATCAAATCAAATTAATTTCAAACCCTAAAATTAGAATCACTCACCTTAGATGATTTTTTGGATGAAATTCGAAAAGTAAGAATGGATTTGTTTCACCTTGGAGTAACGATGAAACCCTTTTAATTTAAGTCAACGAATCGCAATGAATCAATATGCAAAATCGAAAGGGGATAAAAGGGGTTTGAAAGGGTTTTTAGAGGATGAAAAACTAGAGAATATGTCGATATGTGGATGTTCCCATCTTTCGTTCATATCCAAACCATCATCATCTGATTAAGTACTTACCCACCAGATGGGGTCCATATCACTACCCAAGTCCCACATTTAAGTCCCATCCAGCTACTTTCTACACTTGTTCAATACTCCGCATAACACCAAATCACCATCCTCCCTCTTTTAACTCGCCTTTTTACTGTCAGAAAGAACTGAAGAACCGTAGAGTCAAGACAGTAATTATAAAACCGAGTATCCAACGGTCAAATAAAAACGGACAACACCCCATTAATAGACCCTCACGTGCATCTCACGTTCAATAAACTGACTTTACTTCCTGTAAATAGCAATTAAAAATATACCAACCATATCCCCATACGCCATACAACGGTCATATTTCAAACGGTCGTATTTTGGTTCCCCCATTCTGTTTCTTAGATCATTAGTCTGTTTTTCTTTTCTTTTTCTTCCAACATTCCAATCACTGTCTTTCCCTTTCTACTACTTTTCTTGTTTTCTCTTATGGTGGGTGGAAATACTGAAAAACATGAACAATCAAGGGACCCAATGAAATCATGAAAAGAAAGAGAGAAGATTGTTAAGTGAAGAAGAAGAATTATAAAGCGATTAGTCTGTTAGAGTTTTTGTTCTTTTGGTTTGTTGTTAGAGTGTTGATGATGATGATAATCTAACTTTGGGTTTGTTTCTTTTGTTTGAAGGAGTTTTCCAGAAGTGTGAGTGTTTGCTGATTCAATCAAAGTAATGGAGGGTTTTTTACAGGTTTCAATTGTCAACAAATTTCTTCTCTACAGTTTCTTCTTCATCTTCTACAGTTTCTTCTTCTTGATGGTGTTGTCATTATTCTAATGGATTTCTATTCCTGGTGTTATTATTCCCTTTGGCCAGACGAATCACAACTTCTTACTTCAATGAACTTTTCCAGCAAAATTTGGACCATCCGGTAGGTATATGTAATCTTTCTCTATTCATCATAAATTCTTTCATTCTTTTCTATACATAAAATTTCTTTCATTCTTTACTCAATCATTTGTTCAAAAATTTCATCAAAGTGTTTTTCAATTCATTATTCATCTGTGCATGATTTTTCAAAGATAGATTGCATTTTTTATTTGTACAACCCATATACATACATTGTTTTTTGATCGAAACCCCGAAGAGATTAGGAGAAAAAATCTATTGGAAGGATACATAGAGGATGTTGGCTGGGTGTTCTAAATTGTTGTCACCAACAAGGCATAGACTAAGGAGTGAAGCTACAGCACAATTTCAGGCAGGTTGCAATTTTCAGTTACCTTCAATGAGCACACAGAGACGGGAACTACCGTGTACTTTTAACCGTAATACTTCGAGATCGCAACAGCCGATTAGACCTGTGGGTTTGTCAGTTGAGAAAGGGTTTGAATCAAAAGGAAGCTGTTCGATTAGGCACAAAAGCCGGCCACCGCCTTCGCTTTCCATTCCGCAGCCGTTGATTTGGGAGGGAAGAAGAGGGGTTGAAGATGTGTTCTGGGAAGAAGAGAAGAAGAGTTTGAAGAGGCAGAATTCATCTGACGAATGCGGCGTTAACAGGGTTAAGAGAAAGAGATGCAGCAGCGACAGTGAGTTGGGTAGTGAGAATATTTGGTTTTCGCAGAATGTTGCAGGGTCTGGAGTTACAGGTACGGAAACTCCGTCACTTACTGCAGCCAAGGAAGAGAGGGTAAGTTTTTTGCCGCGGTCAACATGGATGGATTTTGTGGTGAACGAGATTACAGCAACAGGTGATAGAGGTGCCGCCGAGACAAGCCGGGCAATTACAAAGGTGAAATCGGGATCAAGTAACTCGTCAGAGAGCCGTAGTTTGACACTAAAGCCAGAGGAAAATTCTTCCGACGACATCGAAATTGGGAACGGGACTCGGGTTCCTTCCCCATCAGAGGGAAGACTAACTGCACGCAACGGTGGCGAAGTCCAGCCTGAGCATCAAGATTTTGAGCTATTGGGTTTCCTAGTAGCTTGTGTGGAATCAATCAGCTCAAAGAACATGTCAGCCATTACACATTACTTATCGAGACTTGGGGAATTAGCTTCACCAGAAGGAAACCCCATTCGCCGTGTCACAGCTTACTTCACTGAAGCCTTAGCATTGCGAGCTGCGCGACTATGGCCTCACATTTTTCACGTTTCGGTTCCTAGGGATATCGATCGGGCAGAAGATGAAACTGCATCAGCACTTCGGCTTCTCAATCATGTCAGCCCCATTCCAAAGTTCCTCCATTTCACATCAAATGAGATGTATTTGAGATCGTTTGAAGGAAAAGATCGAGTGCACATTATAGATTTCGACATCAAACAAGGGCTTCAGTGGCCTAGTTTGTTTCAGAGTTTGGCTTCTAGAGCTAACCCTCCGAGCCATGTCAGGATTACAGGTATAGGCGAATCAAAACAAGACCTTCAAGAAACAGGAGATAGATTGGCCTTATTCGCATCAGCCTTGAATTTGCCTTTCGAATTCCATCCGGTCATGGACAGGTTAGAAGATGTCAGGTTATGGATGCTTCATGTCAAAGAGAAAGAAAGCGTAGCTGTGAATTGCATTCTCCAGTTGCACAAAATGCTCTACGACCAAACCGGTGGCGTCTTAAGGGATTTTCTGGGGCTGATTCGGAGCACTAACCCGGGTATCGTTCTTATGGCAGAGGAAGAAGCTGAGCACAACAGCCCAAGTCTGGAAACAAGGGTATCTAATTCATTGAAGTATTACTCTGCCATATTTGATTCACTTGATTCTAACTTACCGCTAAATAGTCCGGTCAGAATCAAAATCGAAGAGATGTTCGCAAGGGAGATTCGGAACATAGTGTCATGTGAAGGAATTGATAGGTCTGAAAGGCATGAATGTTTCGATAAATGGAGGGTATCGATGGTGCAAGGAGGATTTAAAAACATCGTTATCGAAGATAGAGAAATGCTTCAAAGCCGAATGCTTCTGAAGATGTATTCAAGCGACAAGTTCAGTTTAGAGAAGCGGGGAGAAGACGGAGCAGGATTGACACTAAAATGGTTAGATCAGTCACTTTACACAGTTTCAGCGTGGGCACCTGTTGATGTTGCGGGAACTTCCTCCGTTAAGTCACAGCCGAGTTGATCTTCAAAGGGTTCATTTCATTCGTTTCATCCAGCAACAACAACAACTTCCATCATTCACTCAGTATAGAAGACCAAGTAAAGTAAAAAACAAACAAATTCTTTGTAGTTTAGGAAAATTCATTATGTTATTATCATTATTCTTTCATTCATTAAAGCATGTCTAGAGATGACAAATTCTTTGTAGTTAGAAAAACATCTACATTTTAGATTTCAGTTCTTTATTTAGTATTTCCCAGTCTATTTGCAATTCTTTGATTCTTTTGTTACAAAATAGGTATTCTTTATTTGTCTATTATTAGATTGGGATGTACCAGCATTTCATTTCATACATGTAAGAATCAGTAAAATTATTCATGAGGTATTTTTTTTCATTTCTCCATTGTACCTCCATTTTTTGTCTATTCTTTTCAGCTTAGTTTTTTTTCTTCTTTGATTGTTAATTTCAACTCTTGTTTTGACAAAAGTAAAGGATACCTGAATGACAGACCTAGCTGACTAGCTACTATAGGCATGAACATTACTTAGCTGTAGAAGATTAAAGATGGCACATCTAGCAGCATCACCTGGGCAAAATGAATGCTGAGATAAGGTTTCATTTTGCCAACAAGTTTGCCACTGATGGTACATCTCCTACATTGGCGCATCACTATGTTTTTTAGGCCAGAACCAAAATTCTACAAACTAATAAGTGCATTGAATTGAATCCCTTCTCACAATTGGGTATGGTCGGAGATTTGATCCCAACAACCTCCTCTTAATTAGATAATAACTTGAGCGCACTGCTGAAATGTCCAAAATCTATTCAAAGCACGGAGTAATTGCACAATAAGCCACCTATGGTCGAGTTTATCGAAAAACTTCAATAGATTAACAATATAAGAGTTGTACCTTCCTGACTTGTTATTGGGCTTATTTTGGTGTCCAACTGCATTTTGCAATGAACCTTCTGGTCCAGCTAATTTTGGATGATTATTCTCACACACTATCTATGTTGTGAAATAAAATTATGAGTAGCTGTTGAGTCATGATAATTTTAGCATGATAATTTTTTCATATATAAGTTAGTCTTTTCATTTCAACATTTTTTTTTGTAATGAAGGGTAAGTGTGGATTTGGAATAAACAGGACCAGGAGAAATGTGATATTGGAGTAAACCAAGTACTGCTCTTATGTTTTTCTTTACAAAGTTGACTTCATTACTTTGGTAAGAAACTCTAAAACGATAAGAAGAGGATTTTACATACAAAACAGTGGAGCAAATTTTGGTTTTTATTGAGAAATTTCTTTCCGGGATTAGTTTAACAATGTATTTTAAGCAGATGAGGGAAAGCTAGACAGTTCAAAAGAAAAGGTGAAAAACGGGATTTTAGGTCTTAATTTTACCAACAATACCTACCTATAGACAAAATCCTTAACATGATTATCATTTAAAAATATTAACTTGATGCACCTGATACAGTTTGTTCTATACTAGCCTATTCTTTGCCTGTAAGAAATTTTCAAGTAACATCAATTTGTGACTATATTTGTCGAGAATGTACATTGATGTTTGTTAAAATTTTATGAGTTTGTATCATACTTTATAAACTTGGTTTTTAATTTGAAAATATATCTTGAATAATATCGCTTTGTCAATGTCTGATCCTATAACAAACTCAGGAATTGGACTAACTTAGTTGACTATGTAGGTAATACAATTTAAGCCGATGGAACCCATGGAAACGGCTTAGCAAGAGGGGAATTGGAGTGATATTATTTGAAAATATATCAGCGAATAATATCACTCTGTTGATGTTGCAGGAACTTCTTCCGTTCAGTCACAACCGAGTTGATCTTCAATGAGTTCATTTCATTCGTTCTTCCAGCAAAACAGCAACAACTCAGACAACAACAACTTTTAATCATCAGTTAGTATAGTATAGAAGACCAAGTAAAGTAAAAAACAAACAAATTCTTTGTAGTTTAGAAAAATTCATTATGTTATTATCATCATTCTTTGTCGTAACAAAAAAAAGAAAAAAGAACCGTTTCTAGAGATTACAGATTCTTTGTAGCTATAAATATTTTAGATTTCAGTTCTTTAGCATTGGCAGTCTATTTGATATTCTTTGATTTTTTTTGTTACAAAATAGGTACTCCTTCGTTTCTAAAAAACCAAGTCTTTTTCTTTTAATTTCTGTATCTAAAAAAGTGGTACTTTTATTTATAATAGGATGAACTTCTAAAGCTATCCTTCCCCAAACTAATGATAATTAGTGGTAATTGTGGTAATTAAACATTTTATTGAGAGTAGTTTTAGACATAAATTAAAAAAACCACTCTCTCATATGTTTGCCTTAAAAATTGTGCAAATAGGAAAAATACCTTTTTTTAGGAACAAAGGGAGTATTATTCATTGGTCTCTTATTAGATTGGGATGTACCAACATTTTATTTCATTTCATACATGTAATTGAAACCAAAATCAGTAAAATTATGGGGGATTTTGTGTTTCCCCCTCAAAATAAATAGTTATTTTGCATTACCCCCTTTTTAAATTGATAATAGGTGAAACCCCCTTTCAGTTAGTTTTACCGTGACTGCCCAGTTAACTGTGTATGTGTGGTACGCGTGTGTAAAATCGTAAAACCCTAAACGTGGGGCAATCTAGACCAAAAAAAACTGGTCGTCGATCTCCCCGTCCTCTTCTTTACGTCCACAGCTCCACCCATCGAATCAAAATTAATTTTAAGTAAAACCCATCACTGCCATTCTTTAATCCATCAAATCCCTAAAGAACAATTTCATAGGTGCTAAGAACCCTCAAGATCTGTTGCCGGTGGAAGAAGCTTGATTTTGAAAAATAAAAATTACAATTCTATTTGCGATATAGATTTCATGGTCGAGATACAAGAAGGGGCCAAAATTTCAATCCCCCAAGAACGAATCATTTGCCGGTGCATGGTGGTGCTCCTTAGTTTTTGTTTACCTATTTACATGTATTCTTTTTCCCAATCTTTCACCGAATCTCATATTGCGGATGGGAATAAGATGATAGCAAACAGGTTAAAAAAAATGAAGCGCAGAAACAAAAGAAAAGTGTAGGTCATGGTTTTGGAAATGAATAAACCAAGAAGTTTATTATTCTAATTATAAAGGTAGAGGGTGGATAGATTGAAATAGGGTGATTTTATTTTGCTTTAATTTCTGATGGTGATTTTTCTTTAATATAGAGCGAGTGAAATAGAGATATGATAAATGAGTTGTTTAATGTTTGATTTCTACACGATCTGATATAAAATGGTAGGAGAATATGTAGATTTCAAGAGAAGAGGAAAGGGGTCGGAAATGCTTTATTTTGGGTACTGTGGTGGTCTCTAATGGCGATGGTTATTTACAGGAGAAAAAAGATAGAGAAGAAGAAAGGACAAAAGATGCACACGCGAACTGCACGTGCTATGTTTACTAGGAGATAACGACAGTCATAACGGAAAGGGGGTTTCACAAATTATTAATTAAAAAAGGGGGTAATGCAAAATAGGTATCTTTTTTTAGGGGGAAATGCAAAATCCCCCTAAAATTATTCATGAGATATTTTTTTTTCCTTTCTCCATTGTACCTCCAGTTTTTGTGTATTCTTTTCAACTTAGTTTTTCTTTGGGGGATTTTGCGTTTCCTCAGCAAAAAAGATACCTATTTTGCATTATCCCTCTACAAATTGCTAATAGGTAAAACCCCCTATAACCTAACTGTGCCGTGACAGCCCAGTTAACTTAACACGTGTTGTGGGCATGCGCATACTAAATAAGTAAAAAAAGAATTCTAAAAGCCTTAAAATAACCTTTAGCGGAGACAAAACATAAGTGTTCTTCTCACCTATCCGCCTTTTCATCGCCTCCCCCACTCCAGCACTAAATCTCTCAGGTTCACTATGATCAAAAATTTCAATTGAAGTAACCCCGACTTCCCTTTGATTACCCATCAACTCGCTATTCTTCTCTCTCTCTCACACACACACACAGAAACAAACATCATTTATCATCAATAAAAGGAAAAACCCCTAAATCTCGTTTCATCTAACCCTAAATTCACCTAATTTCAAAATTGATTGAAAATTTCTTATAGATCTTTCATCTGCAAATAATGGCGAAAACATCAATCACAGTGAAACACGAGTACTTGAAATCAAAACAGTAAAGTAGAAATTGAAATTAGCATTTAAATCTATTTGTGGGCGAAATCTTACATTTGATCGCTCCTCCAAGTACAGTGGGGACGAGAAAACCAAATTAACCCCTTTGTTTTTGGCAATTATATATTGGTGAATCATGAGGTTTTCTTATCTTTACTACTTTTGTGTATGACTTATTTGAATCTTTAATTTTTTAATGGTTTGTTTGAGATTGGTGTGATGAGATTAAAATGTGGTGAAGATCAATCACAGTTAAATACGAAGGGGTTTTGTTACTTTGTCAACAGGGTTTTTTCCTCTAGTGCCAATTGGTTTGTAAAACTGAAGATGGTGATGGTGGTGGTGGAGTAGATTTTAGTAAAACTGAAGAATGAAGATGGTGTGCTACAGTTCAGATTAAAAAACGCGTACGTATTGTTATGAGTGGACAAATGTGAGCCGTGCATTTTTATGATCAACTATGATTTTACCAGGTGTTTAGAGCAACAATGTCTATTATCTTATTTATACCACACATATGTGTTGCACGTGCTGAGTTAACTGGGCTGTCACGCCACAGTTAAGTTATAGGGGTTTTTACCTATTAGCGATTTGTAGAGGTGGTAATGCAATTTTTGAGGGGGAAACGCAAAATCCCATTTTTCTTTTCTTTGATTGTTGCATGGTTTCAACTCTTGTTTTGAAAAAAGATAAAGGAGACTTTGAATGACACACTTAGCTATCCACAAGTCCGGATATTTGATCCCACAACCTCAGAGAATTGGGTCCTTGTATTTGCTTAATTAGCTTTTTTTTTTGCTACCTCTGTTAAATTCTTCCATTCTTTTTTCAATCCTCTCTTTTGAGTTTTGATCAATGAAAAGGGTACAACTGTATTGATTTTTTGATTGGTAAAAAGGGAAAAAATGTATTAAGCCTAGAATGAGCACGCACTGCTGGAATGTCTTCATCTATCCGAAGCATGGAGCAATTGTTGCACAATAAGCCAATTAAGGTCGAGTGCATCTGAAAACTTCGATAGATTAACAACATCGTACAGTAGTTATACCCGCTTGACTTCGTATTCAGCTTATTTTTTTGTGTCAAACTACATTTTGCAATGAACCTTCTGGTCCAGCTAATTTTGGATGATCATTCTCACACACTAGTTACGTTATAGAAAAAACAAATTAGGAGTATTTGTTGATGAGTTATAATACTTTTAGCATGATAATTTCTTATATCAGTTTACACAATTTGGGAAGAGCTTTGCTTAGTTAATCTTTTCATTTCAAATAATTTTTGTAATGAAGGGTGAGTGTGGATTTGGAATAAACAGGACCAGGAGAAATGTGATATTGGAGTAAACCAAGTACTGCTCTTATGTTTTTCTTTAAAAAGTTGACTTCATTATTTTGGTAAGAAACTCTAAAACGATAAGAAGAGGATTTTACATGGAAAACATCTCAGGGTATTTTGGTTTTTATTGAAAATTTCTTTCTGGAATTAGTCTAACATTGTAGTTTAAGGGATTTTAAGTCTTAGTTGTAGCAACAATTTTCTTAGTTACCAGTAATACCTCGAGACTGATTATCATTTGAAAACATTAACTTGATACATGTGATACGGATTTTTTTCATTTTTTTTAAAGAAAATGTACGGATATTGTTCTACACTAACGCTAGTATATTCATTGCCTTTAAGAAATTCTCAAGTGACATTAATTTGTAGCTATATTTCTAGAAAATCTACCTTCCTGTATATTAAATCTTCCTGAGTTTATACCGTATTTTATAAACTCCATTCTCAAATGTTTCTAAAAGCTTATTCGAAAAATATATTGCGAATAACTTCCTAGTGTGTTTAGAAAAATAAAAATAAAATAAAACATATATCGTATTTGATAAATTCATCACAAGCATTTTCGAAATCTGATTTGAAAAAATAATGAAAATGTGCCTCAGATTTTGGTGTAGAAGAAAAAAAAAACGTTTTCACAAATAAACCAAAACAACCTAAATGACATATTGAATTGGTATAAAAATCATTACTATTGTTCCAAATCTATATTATAAGGGATAATGGTGTTTTCCCACATCGACGGCCAGTTACAGTTCGGACATATAAAGGACGGTCTAGATGGATCAACTAATATGTGTATGTGTACATTTTCAGGATCATCTCATTCGTTATAGCAACTCTTCATTCCCAGGAAGAGGTTGATGACAAAGATAACTTGCCTGGGAAGTGGTTGGGTTGGGGGGGAGAGTTGATGACCTTTGTACATTTAACAACTACAGCTGGTGCATGATCAATGCCATGCTGGTACCGAGCAAAAAAAAAATAATCAATGCCATGCTGGTCCAAGTTTCGGCTTAGCTTGCTCATGGCATCACCCCATAAAGCGCAATTACACCGCAGTGCATAAAAAAAAAAAACTCAAGATCAGTGACCTTCTAAATTTTCGAATTGAACTTCTTGCATGTAAGAGAAATTTTGATGAACATTTTAGCACACTTATACCTCAAGTTCTGAAGATTTAGGTCGCGCATAATGGATCGTTGTCCATTTGCTCTCTTAATTTCTTGTAGACTTGTTAGGTTTGTTAGAACACCCATTACATCTGCTCCACCATAAAAATAATTAAAAAATTAGGGACAACAATAATGCTACGCAGAAGGTGATGTTTCAAAGTGCTTACTCATGAGATAGATGTTTGCAGAACACGGAAATAGGATTATTAAGACATAGTTTTTCCACATGGACGGTTCTCTACAATTTGGACACATAAAGGATGGTTGAGATCGAACAACAAATGTTTTCTACCTTTAACGGATACTCATATTTTAGGTATATAATGAATGCTCGAGATCGAGCAGATAATTCTGACACTCGAATGACACTCTCCCTAATCCGATAAGTCTCAACCACATAATTAGTCCCGTTTTTCTTTTTCATACTCATTAATCCTTAGGCTTCAGCCGTTACTAAATTCAATCCTATCGTCAATGCGTGATGCGTTACTCTGGGAATCTGATTCGTGAAGATTCAAACTAAGGTCTTGCTCACTCTTATATTTGTACATTTCGGCTTAGGGTTAGCCTTCCCATTCTGGATTTTCTCTTTCATTTCCAAATCAGAAGGTATTTCCGTCAATAAATCCAGGTTGAAGTACACAAGGTCTCCAATTGCTTTTGTTATTCTTTATCTCGAAAAATAATCTACATTTGTATTTCTCTTTAAATTTATGATTTGAAACCGCGATGTTTTGGATGTTTTGTATTTCTCTCGAAAAATAATTCCAATTGGATGTTTTGTTCTTCTACAACTGGAATTACTCCAATTTTGTTTCCCCCAATCTGAAACCGCGAAACCCCAAAATGGTTGGTGTTTTTTTTTATTTGTATTGTAATGTTTTGATCTTTGAATCTTGATTATTTGTGGGGTTTAGTTAGTTTTTTGATTTGTTGGGTTATGTGTTTTGATTAATTTTTGAGGGATTTTGTTTTTGTAGAAATTCATAAGTGAAATTGCTAGAATCCGTATCTTAAGGAGGAAGAGTAATGAAGATGAGTCAGAAGAAGGACGTTGCAGATCATCTTTCATCCTTAACTAATGCTTATATAATCAGCTTAATTTCTCTTATATTTTTGTATTTTATGATCTTTGGATTTGTGTCTCTCAGGGTAAACAACACATAATCTGCCGAAGTCTGAGTCAAAATCGAATAAGTACGTTCTATCTATTTTTACAGTTAACCAACTGTTATGTGAAGTATATTTAACATCAGCTTCATCTCTCATAAAAAGGCATAAGAGTGTATATTAGTTATGATTGATCCATGTTCCCAATTTTGTTCAATAATGATATAATAAGGATTTTTGTCTTTGTGTGAGTTCATACCTGTGGAAGCTTAGAGAATCACCTATTCAAGAGGAAGTTCTTTATGCATTGATATTTTTGAGATATTGTGTATGCAGGACGAGTCTACTTCCAACCACTTTTGTAGAATCTTCGAGTAAAGGTTGCTCTTTAAGGAGCTAAGAGACCTGCATTTCATCACAGCGCAGAAAAAAAAAATCATTTATAGAGGCTTTAAAAGTTCAAACATCTTGCTTGACTCGGTATGCAACTCCTCATTCATAATGGAGAATCATCTCTCACACCTATGGTTATTAATTTTGTGTTTTGATTAATATATTGATCTATATTGCAATGTTAAAGTCACATACTTACAACACAAAGCTTTCAGATTTTGGGTGCCAAAAATTGGTCCCACTGGTGATAAAAGTCACGTGTCTACAAGAGTCATGGGCACCTGCGCAGTCATGTGTCTACAAGAGCCGCAGGTACCATAAACCTTCCATGAACTTCTTTTTACCTGAAAATTGAGCGTTTGAGTTCCAATTTGTATAAAAATAGGCATATTAGTGTTTCGAGAGTCTGAATTTTGAAGATTTTGGAGTTAACAAAACAAATAGGTTTTGTGTTGTACTATGTTTGGTAATGATGTATACTTTCTGAAATTTTTATAAAATTGGCAGAATCAGTTATTTCTGAGGTGTTTTGCTTTTACTACTCTTTGTTCTTTGCATTAGGAAATTGGGAATCCTAAGATGTATATGATTTATGTGCTAAATTATTGTATTTGTTAATGTAATGTAGAACCTCCCTCTGAGTTCCGAGCCTTAGATGTGGCACTGGAAGCTCTTAGTAGCTTTCTCGATGCACATACAACATAATTGAAAGTCGTTTCTTATTTAGCATTAGATGAGCTGACATCCAAGCTAGGAAGGAGTTTATCTTATCTAAATGTTCTCTTCTAGATATCCAGTAACATTCTGGAATCTTATTTGTGCGGGTGTTCATTTGAAGGAGGAATCTGACATTCAAAGAGGTACAATAACCATATTTATTAACTAGATTACTTTACGGTTCTAGGATTTTGTTCTGTGACACCCGTTGTCATTAGTCCGCAACCCCGACTATAAACTTTTGAACCCTTCCATGTGTGAATAGCTCGACCTAATCCCTTGCAGGTCATTTAAGTATATCTGTTATTTCAATAAATGCTTAACAAAATCAACATCTGATACTGGAGGTAAGAGTACGTGTTTCAGTTTGTGTTTGGTCACTGCTGTGGCATTGATTGTCTTTTATAGTTACTGTTTCTCTAATCCTAAGTATAATAACTGAGCATCAGATGCTTCTGCCCCCATAATTTTTTCTCCGTGTCTCTCATAGTTGCAATTGAAATTCCGTTTTCAAGCGTAATCTCCTGATCATCGACCAACCTTTGTAACTATTTTTTTGGTCATTGTTGGTTATTTTATGTTTGAATACAAATTAACTTGCTTAATATCCCTGATGTTCCATGCTAAACAAAACTGAATTTGTAGAAAAAATTAGATTCTTAATTTTCTTTCAACTTACATGTTTTAGTTTTTAATTGTCTTCATTTGCACTATTAAGCAAGTTATTGACGTTCATTTTAAATGCTAAAATGAGATACTACAAATGTTAATGAGCTGAATACTCAACGAGACTGTCCGATTAGGTCTGAAAGCTCGAGCAGCCATCTACAGCTGATGGCCACAATTTTTCTACTAGAGGTGCGTGTCATGTTATCATCCTAAAAGAAAAAACATCAATGGGCTTTTAGTTTGTCCATGTCCCCAAATTATGGCTTTATATGTTAATGATTTGTCTAATGGTACTGCGTGGTTTGAATTTGGTACTTCTAATGCTTGTTAATCCCTTCTTTTTAACCTTTATCGGGGGGAAAAACAGAGAATTTATAATTGTTAGTGATATTTTCGCTGGAGCTCCTAACTGATAGAAAGGTTGTTGTGTTGTATCTGTTGAACAGACTTATTTCTTTCTTCTTACCTCAACTTCTTTAATTTAAATTTTGATATCAGTACATGGTCTTTACAGTTGGGTTTACTTTCCTGTCATAATCTATAATTATTGGTTTCCATGGTTTGATATTTGCAGGTGCTTAAATGCCCGACCTCCTGTCATGTTGCAGTGACCATTAAAAAATGGGCGGTAAATAATGACCGGAGCGAAGCACCGCATGATACCACCTAAAGCGATTGTTTAATAATCAAGGTTAAAACATAAAAGTAAATGAATGGATTTTCCACAACACAGAGAGTCCCAAGTTGAAACAAATTCTGGAACAAGATAAATTGT
>JAJJMB010001367.1:1236593-1296566 GCA_023531105.1 Papaver atlanticum
TCACCACTCCACCAGTCTCACCAATACCCACCACCATTATCCCCACCAATGCCCACCATCACAACCACCATTAATGCTTACCGATATGGTTATTATGTATCAACAAAAATATATTCATTAGATTAATTAAAGAAACATTTATTATGAAATATCAATTGAACATTTAGTATTAAATTTTAATTAAACGTGATCATTAACAGCGGTAGATTTATGTTCTGCAAATAAATTTGATCTTTCTTTATCTAGCCTAACTTGTCCAAACTTTGTTTTGTATTCTGGAAATGTAATCAATTTTATTTTAATATATACTAAAAACCGTGATTTATTCGATTGGGTACTATAAATAGCTGGGATCCCATTAGGGTGATCCAACGGTCATGATCATATTGCCTTATGTGATTTAGTATCCTCCTCAAAATATTTGTGTTTTGTCCTTACCAGTTGTGATAAAAACAGCCAATTACATCTATCACAATAAAATTTTCCCATTTTGTAAAGACACAAAACTATAATTGTCCACTTCTATTCACTAACATCTACCACCGTACGTAAAAACCAGCCACGCCCACTATTTTTTCTACCACCAGTAATGTTACCACCTCCACCACTCACAAATACCCGCCACTGTTTCCACCACCCATTGCTTCTTTCACTACCACCATTCGCTGTAGTACAATGATAAAATCATTGGGTGATGATACCAGTTACCTGAGTTCGAAACTCGCCAGCACCAAATTCTTTACCGATCAATATATATATAATTTTTAATAAGCATTTAATATGACACTAATTAATAAAGTATTTATAATGGTTAGTTAAAAAAACTACGGCCGTAGATTTATCCCTCCTAGACAATCTCGAACGCTCTTTATCTAGTCTAACTTAGCCAAACTTTATTTTGTATTCTAGATTGAACCACCTTCTAGAGTTAGTAAAGATAAAATACCCAAATATTTCGACAATCTATAATATAATTTTAAAACCTTCTAATGTGAGTAGTGTTTGGTAGTTAACAGAATAATTAATTAACATCCGTTTGAATAAAAGTCAAATGCAAGTTTATTTTTTCTTAAGTAGAATCATTGCCAAACAAGTCCATACAGTTTTGCGCTTAAATATAATGTTGGGTGGAAATAGAATGCCTAAGAGTGTGGCCGGATGACAATGTTCTGAAAACCGGACCGGACCGGCCGGTCGGACCATAAAACCAGTGAACCAGTCAACTTTCCGGTCCGATTCAACAATGACCCAGCAATTTTAGTAAAAACCGCTCTATGACAAAAACCGGACGAACCGGACGGTCCAACCGCCAACCCATGCGATCCAGCACGGTCTAAAACCGATTCAACCCAGTATCATTACATTTCAAAAATCTAAAAAAAATAAAAAATCATTCAAGTACAGGGAGATAACTTCACGAAGAGACATGATCAACATAACCCAATTTGATGAGTTCAAGATTACACATCGACAAAACAGAGAAGTACGCTAATCTTTCAAAAACAAAATGAACAGAATCCATTTTCCCTCTTTCTATGATGTAAATGATAATACTAATAGTACATGAGTTTTACAAGATTTGAATTACAAAATCAATCAAAAACCTAAATTATAATATAAGAACAGATCTCATCTCTCATCAAGCCAAGTATCAAATCACAAACCCATTTATTAACTCAAAAATCAAACACACCCACATCAAAATTTAATTATACAATAGATTTAACTAACATCCATAATAGAAGAAGATGAAAAAACTATGAACTTGCAGAGAGATGAAACAAAGGGAGACAAAGTTGCCCTAATTCTCTCTTTTAATTTTATTCTATGGTTTGTACGTTTGTTGACTTAGCCACTCATGTAGGGAAGTTGGACTTGTCAATAGGACGTGCTGGCTTAGAACACTAGACACGTATATGTTCATGACAAACAAAAAAAAAACAGAGACGCTACACTGCATACGTATAAAACATGATCAAAGATGAAACTGGAGTGGAGTTTTAATATGACCAAGTGAATCTGGGTTAAACCACTGGTTGAATCATTGACCCTTGACCCAGTAATTTTTCTGTTCGATGGCTGGGCCGGTTTTCAAAACATTAAATCTACCCATGGCACGCTAATGCGACTTGTGAGCATCTGCACAGGTAAACCATCCGAGGGCTTGAGGCTGTGTTTTCTAACAACCCCAGAAGATTAACAAGATAGAGATACGTGTGGCCTACCTATTCATTTTAAGTTTGTGTCCTACTAATTTTGGATGACCAATCTCATACACAGCACTGTTCCAAAAACAAAATATAATTAGTAGTTGTTAATTTACGGTGCATTTGGCATGACAAATTTTCCTCATTTCCCAGGAAAAAAATTTGAACCCGCACTGCGCATTCAAAGTTTGAACCCGCACCTCTATTGCCGTTTGATTTGTAAGATGTGACATCATCAACTTTCAAACTTAACTGTAGTTATACTTCCTGATTTTTAACTATAATATTACAAATCTTTAGCTTTTGACAAATACCAATGCTTTTGACCTTTGGGCGCCAAAATCCGGCAATCAGGTGATGACGACAAATTCAATTACCCAAGCCTTTTAAAATCTAGTCAGTGATATCATTGTCTGGGATGCTCAAACTAATCTTTAAGAGGTGGGTTCAACTTACTTCTTAACTAGTCTCCGAATTCAATTTTTTTTCCTTCGTTTTTGGGCATAATTGCACTATTTGATAATGGCCTAATTTTCATGAACAATCACCCAGATCGAAAATGATGAGTCACTGGATTATTATCTTAGAAAGCTCTATGGAAGATGAAGACGATCAAGTTAACATCTTGATTTCATTATGCAAAGCTCACTTCAAAAAACAAAGATCTCATCATCATCAAGGCGAAATAAATAATGGACAGAAAGAAGAATTTTATTGTGTTTTGGATTATTGATAATTGTGTTTTAGATTATTGATAAAGTTCTAAATGATGCAATTTTGATTAGGGGGCAAAAGGTCATGTGTCGAACACACACTTGATAACTAATTACTAACTACACCCAGGGTGCCCTTATAACATGGGTGCCCAACAAGACATGGGACATGACAATATTTCAGTTGTTCACTCTCATGGGTTATCTCATGTGTATCTTCATCTCTTTGATTGAAATGAGCCTCTCTATTATCAGAAGCTTATCTTCCCGATTTGCTGAGTTCCTGTCCAGTAGAAACCCCATATACTCTAATCGTAATTCAATCAATTCCATCGTTACAGCCTCCAATTCCTCCATGGATCGTGGCTGCTCTGATTCATATATATACCTGCATTTTTAAGGTCCTTTCAAAGTCAAACTATGCATCAGATCAGATTCTTAAATTTGAAACCCTATGATGCCATTCTAGCATCTATCTACTGACCATCACACAGGGGATGGATCAAATGGTTTAATCAAGTTTTAATAGTGCTAGGCTGCTAGCACAATGAAAAAGAGAAAATGGCTTCATACAATCACTTTGTTAACAATAAAAAGAATAATCATATGTTGATTGGTGGATGAACTCGTTTGAAGTTTTTGACATGGGCAAAATAAATAACGAAAGATAAATAGGGTCTTCTAAGATTAACTGAAAATGTGTGAAATATTTTCCAAAAATCCGTAAATTAGTGAAAATTCGTGAAGTAACTATGGTTAGGTTTAAAATCCGGTGATGTCATATCTAATTAATCCGGCGGTCATGGAGGTGTGGGTTCAAACTTTGAATGCGCAGTGCGCGTTCAATTTTTTTTCCCATTTCCCGTTTTAAAAACTTTACTGGAAACAATTGTTCGATTCTAGTTTTCATTTGCTTTACTTTTCCTTACTTTTTGAAATGAAGTGTAAGTATGCATTTAAAATTGTTGGAGTAAACTAACTATTGTATTTATATTTTTCTTTAAAGAGTTGATTTCATAATTTACTGGGGTAGGATTTTGAATGACATTTCAAATCTCTTGATAGTTAAAAAATAGAACATCTGATGTAGCTTTTTTTATAGGATCTTTGGTATCTAATACTTTAAATTTTGAAATCAACAATTTAAAGTTTTGTAGGTTTATAAATAAATTTTACCAGTCTACAAATGTATCATACGTCAAAGCAGAGACTTCGTATTTTAACGTATATCTTCTTGACATCAAAGAAAAAGTATGAATGATATTGTTGTAATTGGTTGTTATGTGCGGTGGAAATAATAGTTCTAGTGAAGTTAGACAACTTCTTAAGGTATTTTTTTCTTTTTTTTCTGATAAACAATGAACAGTTTCATTAATAGAAATTCGAGGTTGCAATAAGGTTAAAATTGAAAAGTTGGATAAGAAAACCTAAATGCTAAGAAGTTATCCAAGCCAATTCGAGTGTTTGTACTTGAATTTCTAAGGCTCATCAGCAAAAAAAAGAAAGAAGTCATTGCAGAATGTTAATTAAGCTGGCCCTGAAACATCGAAAGCATACCAAATTAATTTGGTCATATATATTCAATCTCACAAGAGAATTATCAACAATCACCATGAGCTTCTTCATGTTGATGGCATTATGGACCCTGACCCTAGGATAACCATTTCTTGTAATTATTTAGAGATAATTCGTGAAGAAAGAACATTCCCGATTTTTTACAAACAATTGAGATGTATTCTTGCCTATACTTGTTCTGTAATTTGCATATGTAGAGTACACTTATCCTTTTAAAACTTTATTTTTGTGATGAATTTTGTAGGCAAATGTTTTTAAAGCAGTTTGACATCGGAGTACACATTTTGATCCAGATATTATCTGGATGACCGTTATTGAGAATGGTAAACGCAGGCGCTATGATGGCCGTTTACAAACATTATCACCGCCGATTTTTGTGTTTTCTTTTGTAAATTATTGCTCATACACCCATAGTGGTTCGTTTAAGCTTAGTTGGCTTGTGATGTGTCTTCCAAAAAACCTTAATGGCAATGTGACAATGATCGAAGGGCTAACAATGCATGCAATCCGCATTTCGGCTCAGCTCCGAAATAACTTGCTAGTTTTCCAGCGTTTTGATAGTTAACTTTCAAGGTCAGTCCAGTAAGCTTTCTAGTCCGGCTACTACTTAAGATGCATGACCAAAAATAATGCATAAAATGTGAGAGGCGGTTGTTGTCATAGTAGTTTGGGAATCATTTAACTTTAGGTATTTATCATTGGTTTCACCTATTTTCCACCCACACTTTTCCTATTTGCCACATACCTTAGAATTTCTAAAACAATTTCACTTTTAAATTGTAGTTTTTCCGATTAACCACCTATAAAATGTCAAACATAATACAGATCAATTGACAAGCTGAATTTTTGCAAGATTTAACTGTGAGTCATAGTCGTTAAAATTGATGGACGAGATTTGATTATCTTATTTCGAGAATTCATACCGTGACCCATTAAGTTGAGATTTGATCAACTTATATATACTTCTTCTTCTTTTTATCGAATCAGATCATATTTATAATGTATACTTTGGTGCAATTAAAAATGAAAAATCCACCTTAACGTCAATAAGACTGTATGATTGAATTCTTCGCGGATCTATTTATGGGATCTATTTATGAACGGCAAACAAGGTTGAAACTTTGTTTCACTTGCTATTTATAATTGAATGATTTCTGTGTAAGAAAAGAATGGGTTCATGAAGAATTCCATCAAATGGGCATGGGTATAAATGGTTTAATAGAAGAAGACAAACTTCATCGATAGGTATTGAGAACCCATATGACTTTGGTTGATGAAAAATTCAATGAGATTTGGTTTACAAGTACAATCATTTTTTCATGAAAAATAAGTGGCAGTATATTAAGTGAAAAAATGTTTGATGAAACAAAGTTGTATCAAACTTGGAACCCTAAAGTATTTATGTACGTTTTCCTTTAAATCTATTTTGGAATTCTCTAAATCCATATTTGGATCCTTTTTATTTATATTGAATAATTTACGGCCGTTAGGATTTCTATTTTCTTTGTCCTTTTGAAAATTTTGATGCACTTGCTTTAGTTATAGGGTTGATGATCAAAAAGTGTGTTTTTTATTTTTTTAAAAAAGAAGAGGAAGAACAAACGTAGCACAGAAGAGATTGGGACGAAGACGACGGCTTTGGGAGAAGAAGAATAATTGTTTTAGGGTTAATTTTTTTGTTTTGTTTTTTTTATAATTTGGGTGGTTTTAATGTTGGGTATAAATAAAAAGTCAAAGAGTAACATTTAGGATATATTATGAAATATATGTTGTAAATAGGATAAATGGGGGTGGCAATTAAGGTGGGTGGTAAATAGGAAAAGTGTGGGTGGCAAATAGGTGAAACCTTTATCATTTAAACCACATTTTGCACTTGTTTATGTGCAAATTATCTACACAATCGGTTCTTATATTTTTGTAATGAAGTTCAAATGCAAATGTTCCAAGAATGACAAGATATTTGAGATATTTGAGTGAACTAACGATTGTGGTGAATCTATACTTAGAGAGATTTAGAGAATACACAAACGAATTTAAGGGGGTTAATTACCATGTTAATTATTGGGTTTTTATGTAACGTTCTTTCAAAACCCATAGACTTGACTCTATCCACAAATATAGCCTAATGAGTGTATCGAAAATGGCAAAAACAAAATATAGAATATTCTGTTAAATTAATGATTACTATTCATTCGGTTGCTACAATTACATTGGTGTCATTTTTATTTTGTAACAACCGGGGAGTGGACGGAAGTATAGCCTGAGTTTCCCAAGCTGCAGCCACCTCGGAGCTCGAGAAACCTTTGGTATTACTAGTTTGGTTGAGAAAACATGTCTAAGAAATAGGGTTAAGCCCGTGCAAAAAAAATCAAGGCCAATTAGTTAAAACCCCCTTTAATTTCTAGTTCTGTCAGCGTAGGGGTGGGCATGGTCTGAATTGGACCGGTTTTCGCCTCATCCACATCCAGTCTAGTACATAACGGATGTCTAGTTTGATTTCCGTAGCCGATCCAACATCCAACATTTTTGCATTCTATGGATGTGAAATGAACAGATTGGATTCAGATGATCCAATGGATTTTTTC
This sequence comes from Papaver atlanticum, assembly GCA_023531105.1. Classification (NCBI taxonomy): domain Eukaryota; kingdom Viridiplantae; phylum Streptophyta; class Magnoliopsida; order Ranunculales; family Papaveraceae; genus Papaver; species Papaver atlanticum. The sequence continues at coordinate 1,243,674 of JAJJMB010001367.1, forward strand.
ATACTAATTAATATTTTAGATAGAGCAACAAAACTAACAAAAATCTACACAACATATTTATATATAACAAGTGTCATGAAAGCACCTCCAAGTAATAATCGGTTAAGAAACCGGAAATATGAATAGATTTGGACATTGGGTTAAACCTTTTAATCTGCAAATTTGAATGACCAATCTCATATAGCTATGTTTCGCCACTATACTTTTGGCATGATAATTTTTCCATCTCTCATTTAAATAACATTCTTGAAAGCAGTTTGTTTATTTTAATTTCTGTAACAAAGTGTGAGTTAAACGTAAAAGAAGTTGGAGAAATAAGATACCGGAGTAAACTAAATAAGCTAGTAACGCTACTAGGTGTTATATGTATTTTTAGAGACATTTCAGACCCCTTATTAATTGACCGGAATATTTCTAAAATCTCTGAAAATTTGTGGTATTATCCTTAGCGTCGAATTTGAAATTTGAAATCAATGACTTGAGATTTTTGAGGAATTTTCACAAACTCTAAAAATTTATAATATTGTACGAAGATGAACATTTATGTCCTAATTTAAACTAGAAAAAAATTAACCATGATACTGTTTTTTTTTCTAGATCAAAATGTTTATATTAAAGAAAAAAGAGTTAAAAAGCTAATGTCTCAAAAGTCTTTTGGCTGAGTTTGTAGGCTCATCAGACAGCCGAAGAGGAATGTTGAATGGTTGACAAACACCACCAATTCCTTCACAGTTTTATGCCTTGCACCAAAAGCGCAAAACTAATTGAAGACAAGAAGCGCTCATCTAAGGTTAGTTGATCAAAGACAAGTAGGCTCATCTAAGTTAGGTTAGCACGTTAAGTGGTGCACCTTAAAAGTAATAGCATGCTTGGATAATGGGAAGGAAATCGTATTCCACGAAGAGGAAGAATCATAAATCCACCACCCCTATGGATTTTGAATTCGCTTATGTTTGGATAATCATATTGCCTTTCTCTTTTTATTCCTATTTATCAATCACATAAATGAAATTTTATCCCATAAAACTGATTTCATTGCCTCCAAACAAAAACGTTATATATGCTGTCATGAACAAAAGATTAATAATACATGTAATTCACTTGATATATCATCTCGGAAAAAGTAGCTAGTCCCGCTATGATGTAAACTTTTAAAAATTGAGTTATCAAGTCAGGTTTATTTAGGATGACAAGTAATTTCATGCGTAAAATATGAGTCGTGGTTGTTATTGTACTTCGGGACTGATAAACTTTTCCCATTTCTACATTTCCCCTTTTATTCCTATTTACCAATCACATAAATGAAATTGTACTCCCCGAAAACTAATCTCATTCCCTCAAAAATAAAACGTCGTATAGGCTATCATTAACTAAAGATTACTAATACATGTAATTTACTGGTTATATCAGCTCGGGGAAATATAGTTAATCCCGCTATGAAGTAAACTTTTTGTTAGAGCATAGCTCAGTTAAACTCATCAAGCGTTGGTATGTCAAGTTTGGTTGTCATATTTTAGTATCAAAACTCATCTAGAGTCGCTTGATTAAATGCTAGAGTCAACTTCGTTTAGGTTAGACTAGAAAGTCTAGGAATGTTGAGACATACAAGTATTACTCTGAAGACCTGAAGAATGAGAAGAAGTACCGACTACAACGACGACATCATCCTTTCACTTGAGGTTAGTAATATTTACTTGAACTTGTTTCAATTCCTAACGTATCTTTCAAGTCGTGCTATATTGAAAACATAACATGCGAAGCTGTATATACTTTATATAATACTCTATTGGATAGACATGATCATAGTATTAAGGAATTATATTACGAAGTATAACGCTTATCTTTTGAACTTCGTAGATATGACATCGACATAATCTTGAATATAGTTTTATGATTATGTGTATGGGTTTATTGTGAAGATTTCATCCTAGGAAACAGTGTTTTACATTTGTTTAAAGGAAGTAAGTTCGTGAACTTGTTTCATTAATTGAAAGGGAAATCAATAGGTATATTGGTCCGACTATTCATTGCATATACTTTGGATGACCAATATGTGTGAGTTAGTAGAACCGATCTTAACTCAGGTTATGTATCTTGGTATAACCGATCACAATACCTAGACTTATAATTTGGTATGACCGATCCTGGTAATTTGTGTAACCGATCCTAAGTAATCACCATGAGATGTTATGATCGATCCTTGTAATTGATGTGAGCAATTCTGGTAATTGGTGCGACCGATCATAAGAAGTTGTGTGACTGATCCTTGTAATTGGTATGACCGATCCTAGTGACTGGTATGACCGATCACAAGTAGGTACCATGTGTAGGTAGAACCGATCCATGTGATTGGTATAACCGATCCGAACCCATGTATGTGACTTGGTGATCACAACTAACCATTGTGACTTAGTATGACTGATCACATAATAGTCTTGGAAGTTTGGTAGAACCAATTCTAAACTTGTTTGGAAGTATGGTAGAACCGACTCCAAGATGCAAATCCGATTTTCCATGATTTACATATTTTCTTCATGAACTTGTGTAGATTCGGAATTAGGGTTTGTTGTGTAAAGATGTCAACATACTTTGAACATGTGCATTAACTCTTATCATTTATTGTTCAAAGATATTCCTTGGTACTCAAGGTGATCCTGTACCGAAATTAATTAATAATCTTTTAATTAAGGTTTTTGGTTTTATATGCTTTATTTACCAGCAATTAATGCATAACTCTAGAGAATAAAAATTAGTAATGTGCATTTACTAATTGGATATTTTCTATGAGAAATTTCGGAAATATTGGACAACATTTATTGGAATTAGGAAAACCGAATTTGGGCATTCATTGCATATCTTGAGAATATTTATCGGTTTTGGAAATTCCTTGGTGTCCAAACAACCTTGGTCTATAAATACCTAAGTTTGCATTTCTAGCAAACTATCCTAAGAGCCAGGCAAACTTCATTTCTTGTTGTTTCTGGTGGAGCCGTCTATTCGGAGAGGAAAGTATCCTAATTTGGTGAAATCTCTTACGAACGCTCATTTAAAGACTTCTGTGGGATCAAGATCTACGAGTACCGTTGGTGGGAAACCAGATAATTGCATTGTTATTGTAGTTTTCGATTATTGATTTGATTGACTAACGGTTGTTGAAACTTTGATTGCACCTAGTTTGTTTATTCTTGAGAACCTTCTCTTTTGATATAAGGCTCACTCAAATTAGATCAAAGTATCTATGTGATCTTTAGAACTGTTGTTAGATCTAAAGATATCTTGTGATAATCCATTGTTAACAGAATCCATTCTGTGTGTGATTGATCACAAGAAGATTCAAGTGGTGTTGTGCGGGTATTTGAAGGCAATAGAAGATTTGAAGACGAAGAAGATTTCTTATTAGTTTTCGTATCTTGTGGATTTAGTGCACAAACCTTGATCGGCTGGGATCCAACTAGAATCAGTTTATCTTTGATACATCTGATTGATTAGTTGCGTGAGATCGACATTCTCTATAGTTTCTCTTTAAGATCTATATCGATTGAGTGCTAATCTAAACTTGACTATTTTGGTAGTTATTGGATAGATTGATCCCACAAAAAGGACTTTATTAGATTAAACATAAAAGCCTTTGTCAACAACTCACATATCTTCTAGCAAGATTAATTAGAGTGGTTACCAAACAGATACTTCCTTTGTTGTTTGGAATACGATCCAAAGGACTTGCTATTCACGTACGTGACTCTAGAAGTCGAAGGCGCAGGGATACTGAGGGAACTAACTATCTAGGGGTAGTATGCTTGGTCTCAACTATACGAAGTTGGTATTTGATTTTGTATAGCGTCTTAATTCTGAGAGTATTCAAAACTGGACTAAGTCCCGGGGTTTTTCTGCATTTGCGGTTTCCTCGTTAACAAAATCTTGCTATGTCTTTTACTTTGTTTTCCGCATTATAATTGTTATTTATAATTAAGTAAAATACACAAGCACGTCAAATCCGTAATACTTGATAGTGATCTTATAGAGTTTCGGTTATTACCGAATCTATTATCAAGTACACACTTTGTTGTCATATCATCTCGATCTTGTATCCATAAATAGTCAATCACACAAGTGATCTTGTTGTTGTATTGTCTCACTCTCGTATCTATAGACGATCACACAAAGTGTGAACCGAATTGTCGTATTGACTCGACTTTTTCCATAGACGATCACATTCGGCAGAAGACTTATAGGTTGATAAATAAAAGATTGTGGTGTATTTGGTAAAAGTGGATGAGACATGACCATACTTAGTAGTTCATGACCTTTATTGAAATTTGGTAGTGTAACGCCGTTCTCAAACATTAACACTGCCAAATTTATTGGAATTATTGTTCAACTACTGGAAGTGGCTCATTTATGTTTAATTGGATTATTATGTATCGCGGATTCAGAAACTTTAATAAGAAATGCCTACGATCGAAGGGTTAATGATTGTACATTCTAATATTCTATCCATTTGCCGGCTCAGCTTGGAAATAACTTGCTATTTCTCTAGCATTTTTATAGTTAAACTTTCAACATCAGTTCAATAAACTTTGTAGTCCGGCTAATCGTTAACTTTCAACATCTGATGAGCAACCAATGCATAAAATGTGAGATGGTTGTCATAGTTGTTTGGCAATCATTAACTTTTCGCATTTCTCATTTAACCGACATTTTGCACTTGCTTATTTGCATATATATACTATCGGTTCTGATATTCTTTTATAATGAAGTTCGATTGATAGCAAGCGTTTGAAGGATGATGGTTCATTTGAGTTTTTTTATCATATGCTCGAAATAAGATATTGGAGTGAACTAATGATTGTGGTCAATCTATAATTAGAGAGATTTAGAAAATAGACAAGTAAATTCATTTAGGTTAATGGTTGGGTTTTAGTGAATCCCATTAACTATCAAAATCCATATCATTCAGGTGCCAGCAATTGCCTTTTGGAGGAAGCATTGAGTTATTGGAAAACAAAATTTAGGCTTCACGAAGCCATATATCTGGTAGAGTCGATGATTACCCGCATCACTCATTTGTCATTTGTGCTTACATTGTATTCTTTTATTTCATTTTAAATTTTATGCTTGAGGAGTTGTCGAAAAAAAAATACTCCAATGGTACGTAATTTTATAGGGAGATGATAGAGATACTAAAGGGTAAATCCGTAATTTTATAGGGAGATGATAGGGATACTAAAGGGTAAAACCCGATTTCTCCGACGAGTCTCACTGAGTTGGGGGACCCGTCACCCACTAGAATTAACCGGAGGCCATTTTTTGTGTGGTGCGTCCCACAACCCAGTTAGATTCTGGACATAAATCGGAATTTATCCCTCGGTTGATTTATCATTTCCGAATGTTAAAACCTTCATGAATTTAAACAAAAGTGAGATGTTTATTTTCCTTTGAAACAAAAGTTAATTTATACCAAAAAAAAAAAAAGTTAATTATGTTTGGTAATTAACAGAAATAATCCATTAACACAGGTATTACCATCGGCCATGAAGCTAAAATATAAATGCAAGTTAGTTTTTCCGTAAATAAAAACATTCCCAAACAACATAGTAATTTTTATATTTAAATTTTAAAGGTTGTGTTGGCTGGAGGTAGAACCCTCAAGAATGTGGTCCTAGAATGAGCTCGCTCTGTGGGATGTCCAAATCCTTTCATAGCACGGTATTGCCTGCAGCATGCACATGTAAAAGCTACTTAAGGCTGAGTTTTCAGTTTGACACCTATACTACAGAGTTATGTAAATAAAATAGTCGGATACTTGGTAACTCATAGTTTTTACAAGGTAGAATGTCAGTTCTCTAAGCTTTCTGATTCGTCTAATTTAGGATGACCAACAATCTCATTCCTTAAATGTGAGCGGTTGTTATTGTAGTACACTGAGGCTCCGAGCATGATAAACTCTTGATATTTTTCATTTAGCACACATATTGGAATTGGATGGTAGTTTTGCACTTTGCTTGTGCATATATATATATATATGTTTGTAAATGAAGTCCAACGACAAGTATTTTAGAATCATAATATGTTTTCGCTTCAAAAAACAAAACAAAGAAAAAAGAAAGATAGGATATTGGAGTAAACTAATGATTATGATCAAATTATACCGAGAAAGAATTTGAAGACAAACACTCATGTTCAAATGGGTGAACGGAGAGATTTAATTGGAATCCAATTACATATAAAAACCGATGTCGTATGAGTTTTAATGATAACGGGAGAATTATTAGCCCATGGAAGCAAAATTTAGGCCATTATTTTGTGATGTCAAATCGAACATTAGGCCTATGGAAGTTTCATAAATGGATATGTATTAGTATTACATTGATTGCAATTTCTAAACATTTATTTATATTATTTTCTCATGTCACTGTAAATTGTACCGGCTTTCAGAGCTTTGAAAAATAATATACTCAAACATTTCGGTAGTCAGTAATGCTAAAACTTTCTTGAACAAAGATATGTTTGGTTGTTAGTTGAAGTACTTCATTAGCATCGGTCATCGAGCACAAGTCGATTGTAGTTCTATCATATTTTCCTAAGGGGAAATAATCGTTTGGTCCCTTTTTAGGTGGTTCCAAGACTATTAGGTCCAGCAGGAAAAAGCGTTTCCTGTTTGGTCCATAATTATTTGAAAATATTAAATGGTCCAAAGTACTCTTTCGTGTTAATTTCTACTTATTTTCTTGTAACAGTTCACTCTGTTTGATGAACTATCAGGCTTTTTGTAGATTTGAGTTCATTTTGTTTCATGAAAACTATACACTTCATTGTATTCTATGAACTTCATTACATTTCATTAAAATTCTACAAAAATTTCGTTACTAAGAACAAAAAATTAGAGTTCATTTTTTTTAAATGAACACAGAACAAAAACTCCACATGATGCATAAAAAAAAGAGTTCATTCTTTCAAATGAACACCTAATAAAACATATACGAAAACAAAGTTCATTCTTTCAAATGAACACCAGATAAAACCTATATGAAAACAGGGTTCATTCTTTCAAATGAACACCTTATAAAACCTATATGAAAATAGAGTTCATTCTTTTGAATGAACACCTAATAAAACTTATATGAAACAAAGTTCATTCTTCTAAATGAACACTCAATCAAAGTGAAAAAGCGGGGGGTCTAACAACCACACCCAATATTTCGTTTGGCAATCTGAATAGACAAACTCCAATATACTTTCAAGAGAATCAACTAGACAGTAAGACTCAATCTAGAGAAAAGTATATCAAGGAGTTTTATATCTCTGTTTCACAATGTAATCAGCAAATCAAACAGATAGAAATCCGCGAGCCTGATTATTATGTGAAACAACTTGAACGGTACCAAAGACCAATGTTCAAGTGTCAATCAATTTAAATCAACAACCAAAGGTTGGATTATCTAATTGATTGATCTTAACGCACAACCTGTGATATTTCTATTATATAACAAAATATAATGCGGAAAAGAAATAACACAGACACCAGAATTTTGTTAACGAGGAAAACCGCAAATGCAGAAAACCCCCGGGACCTAGTCCAGATTTGAACACCACATTGTATTAAGCTGCTACAAACACTAGCCTACTACCAATGAACTTCATACTGGACTATAGTTGAACCCTAATCAATCTCACACTGATTCAAGGTACAGTTGCGCTCCTTACGTCTCTGATCCCAGCAGGATACCACGCACTTGATTCCCTTAGCTGATCTCACCCACAACCAAGAGTTGCTACGACCCAAAGTCGAAGACTTGATAAACAAATCTGTATCACACAAAAAAGTCTATAGGAATAGATAAATCTTTCTCCCACAGATATACCTACGAGTTTTTGTTCCGTCTTTTGATAAATCAAGGTGAACAGGGACCAATTAATATACCGGACTTATATTCCCGAAGAACAACCTAGAAATATCAATCACCTCACAATAATCTTAATCGTATGGTAGCGAAACAAGATATTGTGGAATCACAAACGATGAGACGAAGATGTTTGTGACTACTTTTTATCTTGCCTACTGGAGATTAAATCTCGAGCCAATCTTAGAGAAGTGATGTATTTTTTACAAGTGGTAAGAAAGATTCGATTCTCGGAATTTTATGAAGATTTGGTTTAAGATTAACTAAGAAAATGCTAAGAAAAACTAATTAAATTTGATTTTTGGTTTATCAAGGAGAGATGAATCTAGGGTTTTGGATTCCACTACTTCCAATATTTGTAAACTCAATAACAATTTCTTTGACGAAATACTCCCACTTAACTCAAAACAGTTTCGAACCCAATCTCATGCTTTAGAAGATATAACGCTACAAGCTCTTTTTATGACTCTCGTCGCTATTCTAAGGCCTAATTTTCCTTCGCTTATAAAAGATCGGTAGAAACTACCCAAAACAGTTATTGTGAAGCATGTAAAGAAGAGAAAAATTTTAATAAATTAAAAGAACAAATATAGAATAAATATGTCAAAGAAATTAAATATTAAATAGTACCCATCAAAAATAGTTTCTTCCTCCACCCTAGCGGAGAAATTACTCCATTATTACAAAAGATAAATTAAAAAATGAAATAAAAACTCTACTCTTTTGCTCAGATTCCGGACCTCCCTTTTCCTTGTATCCACGGCGTATTTATGGCTTTCAAAGGAACCCACTTTCCTATTTTATTCACCACTACCACATCATCGCCGAATGAGATTGCGCCACATGTCAAGACAATGAAAAATCCTCCAATAAGAATGTGTCACACGTCAAATAATATAATTCCCATGCAGTTATAATTTTATTTATTTGGAAATTATTTATTCTTTATTAACTCCAACCATAAAAAATAATATTCTTTCCATACTCTTCATATATTTAATTCCCACTTTTATTTTCTTGATTATAAATAAAATATCTCCAAATATCTTGTAAATTATGTCGACATAATGGGATCCACACTTTCCACTCTCCAATATCCAAATAATTGGAAAAAATGAAATAATTGCCCATCTTCTTCATTTTAGGCCTAGCCCATTAAATTATAAATCACTTCATTTCCTCCATTTTACGACCGAAATTCCACATTTTAGTCCATTGATCTTTATTTCCCAAAAGCACCTTGATAGACGCATTTATGTGTCTATTTTCATCTCTTTTATGTATAGTGTTAGTACCCATTTTTGTAATAATTTTGGTATTTTATCCCTTGTAGGTGTATTTTGGAGGAATAGGCTTTTGCGGGAAAATTGGCTCGAAAAGTTGTTAAGGGCTCCTGGGAGGACATTTGCTATTCGGACTCTCATTTTGGATAAGGGGTAACCCATTTCCAAGCAGCTGCTAAGCACAGACCGAGACTGGATAGGGGGAGGACAAATTTCTTCACGTTTTCAAATATTCAAAAATGGCGGGAATTCGTTTTTTCTCACAGACGATTTTTTGGATGGATTTTTGATCGATTTTTAGGGAGATTAAAGGGCTGAATTTGATTGGGTTTGTTCCTATGGACCTAACAGGCGAGGTAAGGGTGTTGGAATGGATCCAAAGTGGCTAGAACTCGAATTGGAATCGAAAAATGGTTAAAATATCACGTTCTATTTTTGGGAAGTTTCTTGGTTTATTTTTTAGAAATTTACGTGAAGAAGAGGAAGGAAACTCTTATTAAAGACTTGTTTCTATCAAGGGAGGAGTTTGGACAGCTTTTATGGATTGAATGCACGTGAAACATAAAAAAAAAAAAAAAGGAAATAACTTAACGTGCTGTGGAGGAAAAAACCAAGTTTATTCTCGAATTTTCTTTGCTCTACTATGTATAAAAGGGTTGGTTAGGGTCCTAGGAAGGAAAGGAAGAAGTTAGGGGAATTTTAGAGCCTTAGAGAAGCTAGAAAAATCATTGGAAGAAAACACGTTTCTGCTGGTGCAAACTGTGCCGGAGAAGACGAAGAACACAGAACAGCGGAAAAAGAAAGTTGCAGAGGCAGACTTATTTTCAGTGACAACGAATTACGGTCGCATCATCCAGCAGTCACCAAAGCTCTTCAGCAACGATTCCGTCCGCTGTATTAGACTTTCAGCGACTCCAGTATACCCTTTTCTCTCTTGTAATCAACTTTTGAACACCAAACATGTATTTTGAGAACACGATTAATATGAGGAGCTAAACCCCTTAGCCGAGGCGACGGAGGAAGCCATTGTTCCATGAAAAGTGGTATAATTCTATTTTAATTATTTATTGCAATTATTTTACATGATTATTTGCATAGAACTTAAAAGAAAAATTGATTTTTATTGAGTAGTTGTGAATTGTTTTGATGGAACATGCTAGGTTTTGACACTTTTGATGTTTCATGCTTTGTGATTACAACTTCTACTTCAAAAATCTATTAGAGGCAAATATTAGAATCACTTTAAAGAAGAATATTGCATGAATATTGATTAGAATTTATCAAATAATTGGTCAATGGTGGAATCCAAAGTCTCGGTGTCTTTTTTATAATTTGATACAATTTTATTTTAGTTAATTTGAGTCTAAAAGAATCCTTCACAAGTTCGAGCATCGAATCCTATTACCACTATTTTTACTACAATTAAAACTCACATCACACCTACAAATACACAAAATAGCAAAATAAGTACAAATCTGAGCACCAACAATATATAAAATTGAGACAAATTAGACACGTAAATGCGTCTATCAAATACCCCCAAACTTATTATTTGCTAGTCCTCGATCAAATCAAAATAAAATCCTAACTCACTGTCGCAGGCATCGCGGTTGCACTTAGCGTGTGCAACAAGCCTTTAAACCCCTAGGTGGCTCTAGTGGCCAAGTTATGGTCTCGGGAGGGTCTACAAGAGGTGTACCCACAAAACCTTTTACTCCAAACCCTAGCTACCTGTGAAGAACTCAGTAATGACACTAAAGAATCTCCTTGGTTGGCATACTCTCATTGATCATAAGAGAAAGTACCCTGATACGAATCATATTCATATATATATAAGTGACAGAGTTCTACTCAGATAGTCGCACTATGGATATCAATAATCGGAATCACACAAATGAATAGATTAACAAGATGGATTATAGAGATAGATAGTTCAAAACAATGTTGTCTAAGGTGAACGGTGTTTCCCATATCTGTCTGAAGGCCTCCGCCAAGATGAACCTATGAATCCTAATGGATTGAGATACTGGTATGGACTAATATCAACACAACTTGGCATATACAAGGGAACCAGCGGTCGATAATCTTAATTCTATATCAACTCAACTGGCATATACAAGGGAACCGGCAGTTGATTTTATTGCACAATAATAAACTTTTCATTTATTTTTCTTTTTTAACTGCATGATTTGATCTTTTGGATCAAGCGCATGCTTCTTGTCAGCAGATTACATGATAGTTCCCGTGGATCCTGCATTCCACGCTTGTTTAGGCGACGGAGACAGGGAAAACACACACATATTGCTATCCAAGTGTTAACATTTTTTTATTATTATTTTTTTATTCCGTTTGGTCTGATTGGTCTGGTCTCTTTATTATTTTAGTAACTCAATCACTCTATTTCATCTCGGCAGTGGTAATAATTCGATGTTTTGTGCCCCACCAAATCACTTAGAAAAACATATACTTTTTCAAATAAAAATAAAAACAGAACGTAGTGTGATGATTCCATTCTAACACCTGAACTCTGTCTTTTTATGAATAGACTCTGTTATTGGGTTCCTTAACTCCTACAACCAAGATGTTTCCATTCACTTAGACAGGTTAATGTCATCCTGAATTGTCCTCAATGTTTCAAATTAAAGTGCAGTATCAAAAATATAAGTAACAAGAGGAATAAAGAGGTAAGTCAGAAAGATAGTACCTGGATAAAGCGTAGCAATCCTTCCATGGGAGCAAGAAAGAAAGAAAATTAAAATTAAAATCAATGTACAACAACAGCAGGGTCCTCCAAAGGGACCTTAATACCACCATGTATGGGTTGGATCCCATTAAGCGCTAAGTTTAATATCTTCAGCCAGACGTCGGTAGAATTAGTCACCACATAAAATCATATAGCAATAGTCGAAACCTATGTGGGTCATCAAAATCGAATAAAGCTACCACAAATAAAAGGAATGCCAAGAAAATGAACAAATAAAACACACCCTTATCTAATTTCCTTTTTAAGACAACTACATATAGTTGTGGTTCGGGCTCAGGTTCTATGAAAGGGTCTGAATAAAATATTTTCATGTGCCAGGTTTCCTCATTGGTAGGATCCGGAGGATCAGGTTGAAGAGTCTGGAAAAACTCAAATAAGAACTTAGAAGCACATAATAATAACCTGAATAATTGGGGATCCTCTAAGTCGATTATATTTGACTCACATAGTTGACCATAATGGTGGCCATTCTTAAGTAAATGTGTCGACGATTCTAATTTCCTAAAATAATTAGGTTTAGTTCTAAAAACTATATAATGACACATTTCAGATTGAGATACTCCCACATTTGGTAAATAAAATTTTGGTGGGACAACAAAATAAATTATGGTATCATGGACCGGATTAACCACATCAACCAGAGGATGGGTTTCTATCAACTGAGTTTCATTTTGGACATAACTAGGTTCAGGAAAACGTGCATGAAGATAGTCTCTTAAGATGGTAGAGGCACATATGTTAATTCAAAAATTAGGGACCTTTGTAAGAGTCAAAGGTAAACCACGGGGAGAATAATATTCACCCACAAACTTAGGATTCTTAATGTCCTTGGACGAACTAGTCACAATTTCCTTAATTTCTAAATTATCAGATTTAGGAAAATGGTCTTTTATTTCTTCTAGGTTGAAATTAGGTGGTTCTACATTTCTATAATCCTCAGAAGAGACTATTGTTTGCGAATCGCTAAACTCTAAAACACTAGTCTCGGGATAAACTCTTTCCTCTAAACCATCATCGGCTTCATAATCACAATGATATACTACACCATCTAAAACTATGGTGTCTCTAGTCAAATCCACTTCCTTTTGAATAGGTGAATAATCAACAATATTATTAGGATTTAAACTAGAAACACAATTATAATCATAAGGATCAATTGGTGTAACAATTTCCTCGTCATTATGACTATGCATTTCAAATTCTTCATCGACACTATCCTCATCATCATAACAATACGAGGATGGTTGAACCTTATCAAAACATGTAGTGTATTCAGTTCTAACCTCATCCTCTAAATTAGGTGAATAATTATATGTATTATCAAGGGTAAGATTGGAAACACTATTTTCGAATTTAAGTTCATTATGAACAATAGTCTTAGGTGCATTTGGTCCTCCTGCTTATTAAGAGTCTCACACAGTTTATCCATGATTATTTCAGATTCACATATAGATTTATTGAACTTCTTGAGTGATTCCTGTAAAGAAAGACTTGTCAATTGAAACTGTTTGAGTGCATCTTCTATGGGATGAGTTTTATATTCATCAGGAACTGGTGGCAATTGTTTGATTAAATCCTCTAAAGATGGAGAACTCTCATTTTTATCATTATAATATTGCTCATTCGCCCGTTCGTATGATTGGTGGACGTGTGAATAGTAATTGGGATCACCATGGTATGAACCATAACCCTCAAAAGGTCGGTAGTGGTCCCAAGTACTATCCACACTACGGGCATAGTACGGATACTGTCCATTTAGATACTCAGTTGAATAATCATTATATTGGTCTTTATAACACCAGCTCAACATTTTTTTATTTTTTTTATTTTTTTATAGATTAAAAAAAAATATTTACAAAAAATAAAAAGAATTCTAAATTAACTATTTACAAAGAAAATAAAAATCTACCAAATATCAATATTTACAAAAAAAAAGGGAAAAAAATGGAATATCTTTACTTACCTTTTTGGTTGTCCAGTTTTATTCTCCAATAAATGTAAAATTAAACCTGCACATAAAAGCTAAAAAAAATACCCAACGTAAAATCAAAGAAAATAAAAATAAATAAATTCTAAACTACCAAAATATTTACAAAAATAAATCTAAAACCTAACCTAAAGGCAAGTCCGCGTCGGCGGCGCCAAAAACTGATGTAGTTTTTACAAGTAGTAAGAAAGATTCGATTCTCGGACTTTTATGAAGATTTTGTTTAAGATTAACTAAGAAAATGCTAAGAAAAACTAATAAAATTTGATTTTTGGTTTATCAAGGAGAGATGAATCTAGGGTTTTGGATTCCACTACTTCCAATATTTGTAAACTCAATAACAATTTCTTTGACGAAATACTCCCACTTTACTCAAAACAGTTTCGAACCCAATCTCATGCTTTGGAAGATATAACGCTACAAGCTCTTTTTATGACTCTCGTCGCTATTCTAAGGCCTAATTTTCCTTCGCTTATAAAAGATCGGTAGAAACTACCCAAAACAGTTATTGTGAAGCATGTAAAGAAGAGAAAAATTTTAATAAATTAAAAGCACAAATATAGAATAAATATGTCAAAGAAATTAAATATTAAATATTACCCATCAAAAATAGTTTCTTCCTCCACCCTAGCGGAGAAATTACTCCATTATTACAAAAGAGAAATTAAAAAATGAAATAAAAACTCTACTCTTTTGCTCAGATTCCGGACCTCCCTTTTCCTTGTATCCACGGCGTATTTTTGGCTTTAAAAGGAACCCACTTTCCTATTTTATTCACCACTACCACATCATCGCCGAATGAGAATGCGCCACATGTCAAGACAATGAAAAATCCTCCAATAAGAATGTGCCACACGTCAAATAATATAATTCCCATGCAGTTATAATTTTCTTTATTTGGGAATTATTTATTCTTTATTAACTCCAATCATAAAAAATAATATTCTTTCCATACTCTTCATATATTTAATTCCCACTTTTATTTTCTTGATTATAAATAAAATATCTCCAAATATCTTGTAAATTATGTCGACATAATGGGATCCACACTTTCCACTCTCCCATATCCAAATAATTGGACAAATGAAATAATTGCCCATCTTCTTCATTTTAGGCCTAGCCCATTAAATTATAAATTACTTCATTTCCTCCATTTTACGACCGAAATTCCACATTTTAGTCCATTGAGCTTTAATTCCCAAAAGCACCTACAAATACACAAAATAGCAAAATAAGTACAAATTTGGGCACCAACAATATATAAAATTGAGACAAATTAGACACGTAAATGCGTCTATCAAGAAGATAGTACTCAAATACGATAGAAACAGCAAGATCAGATCACGCAACTATAAAGAAAATAGTTGGGTCTGGCTTCACATTCACAATGAAGCCTTTAAGTCGTTAACCTACAGGGTTTCGTGAAAAACCTAAGGTTAAAGGAGAATCGACTCTAGCTTATACAACTAGTATCACACAGGAGGTGTGGGAATTAGGTTTCCCAATTGCTAGAGTTCTCCTTTATATAGTTTTGAAATCAGGGTTTGCAATCTAAGTTACCTTGGTAACAAAGAATTCAATATTCACCGTTAGATGAAAATCTTATTATATTCAAGCTAACATCTTTCAACCGTTAGATCAAACTTAGCTTGTTATACACAAATGAAATGTACCCTCATTTAGGTTTATGTAAACGTGTACACCATGTTGGCTCAACCGTAGTTAACCGAGGTTAGCTATATGAACACTCTCATATCAACCTTATTCATCTTAACCATAACTAGTTCAAATGAGACTAGTTAAAGAGTTGTTCAATTGCTATATTCTCATAGAAGTATACAAGAACACAATTGAAGCAAAATCGGTTTGATTCACTCGAATCAATTCATGAACATTATAGCCACGGTTTTCAAAGAATGCATTCCTTAATATATAAATGTATTAGTTCATGAGCCAACCGATTCTAAAAACTTTACCACTCAAGTATGCACACGGGTACGCATACTTAAGTACCCGGTCTGAGTTTTGGTTCGCCAGTTTGCAAACGGGTACGCATACTTAGTACACTTACAAAACCCAACAGAAATTCCCGGACCTATACCTTACGCAAGTATGCGAACCAGTATGTGTACTTGGAATACAGAATTTCACAACTACAAGTACGCATACGGGTATGCATACTTTAGTTCCGGTCATGGATCACATACATGTAAGAAAGCATACTATGTTTATAATCCAATGATGGTTAAGTATTCTAAACTCTTATTTCAATCATTGAAACTTTCTTAGAGGATGACAATAGCCGTTTTCACACACTATTATCATCAAAGCAATTTTCAAGTTATTTAAATAATCATAACGAAACATTCCAAGTCTACACCAAATGATTGTATCACACAAACCATGTAAGATGTTACTCGGCGATTTTCACATGATCATCTTTTGACTTTCGTCAAGAATATAAGATGAACTTGGTTGAAGCGAAAGCTTACCAACACATATTCCGAGAAATATGTAAGTGAGATAAACTCAGCTCGAAATCTCAAATGTGTATAATCGACAACTATATAGTAATACGACTTTTGTCTCAATATAGGAGATAGAGTAGAAATAGACTTTCCAAGTGATAGATGAGTTTTAGTCTCCACATACCTTTTGTTGATGAAGTTCCACAAGCTCTCCTTAGTAGTTCTTCGTCTTCAATTGATGAACGCCGTGAATTCTGATGCTCAACTACACAATTTATCCTAGTCTGAGACATTACTATAAGTAGACTAGAAATCAAGACTTATAGTTTTGATAACTAATATTGACAAACAATCTTGAGATAGCAACACTTGCGAGTTCGACCGAGCAGTGCTCTAACAATCTCCCCCTTTGTCAATTTTAGTGACAAAACTATCAATACATATGGATTACAAAATAAACAAACTTTGTAGCTTCTCATCCAAATGCTTGATCTCCTTGGTTCTTCAACATTACTCGAAATCTTCGTCACTTCCAAGTACTCCAATGATTCCAAATGTGTTCAACTCCGCATCATTTTTGTTGAAGATCCGTAGCTATAACAATGAGAAAACAGCTGCTCTCAATCATTGTTATACAGTGTCATAGTATCATTATACAACATCAAAGTCCAATTGTATCACAACTTTGACCCCTTAGTCAATACTTCATCTCAACATGAAAACCACTCCCCCTTACATAATGATCCGTAAACGATATGTATTTGTAGTGTGAACTACACATTAATTCTCCCCCTTTTTGTCAATATAAATTGGCAAAGGTACGAAAACTAGTGGGATCCTCATGAAATTTTCATAGAAATACTTCATGACCAAAAGAGAATAACATACCAACTTGTTTCGATGATTTCACATAGTCAAAACTTAGTGTATTCATCAAGGAGTTTATAAAGATACAAGATAACTCCTACAATATTCCACAGCCGCACTCCCCACAAAGATTTGGCAATTAAGCACAAGTTCAATTAAGAACTCTCCCCCATAAAATGTCGTTCCCAAAATAACAATAAGAGCCACCTTACTTTTACACGAAAAGAAGGATTTCTTTGGACATTAACAAATCACATGAAACATGAATTTGTATCCAAAAATCTCAATTGAATTAACCATAAGGAAAATGATCAATTCAATTGGTCATGCTCAACATAAGAGAAGTTACGGAGCAACACAGTATATACACAAAGATGTGGATCAGGGAAAGACCAATACTGCGGAATAAACAAAGATTCATTCTATTTTTCATCACTATTTGCACAATGACATATAATATATTTAATCTTTGTAAACAAAAGTTCATCCTTTCTTCCATCAATATTTGCATAATGACATAAAAGGCTTAACTTTTGTAGTCAAAAGTTCATTCTATCTTTTATCAATACTTTCATACCGACATATAATAGAGCTAACTTTTGAACAAGTATGGGACAGTCAAGGTTCATGGACGTAAACAACATATCCCATAACAATTTGCAATATATAAAACCATAAAGATTAATACTGCAAAAATCATCTTCCAAATAAACTTTAGAATTTAATCAAATAAATCTAAAAACATTGCAAGATGAAAACGTTGGCAATAGCTATGTGTACTCACAATAATGGTTATTCCAAACCCTAGTTATCCTTCTTAAAAACACAAGAATAAATTCTCATAAGAAGTTTCCTAGAAAATATTACTGCTCTTTGATAACTTCATACCTTTCAATGAATCCATCATAGAAGGTGTTGCTGATTTCCTTGATTTTCTTGACCGTGGATACTCCATGATCATGAGTTAGAACACTAACTTTACGATCAACAACACAAGCAAGTTGTCTAGCTTTAACACAGTCCACGATGAGTTTCTTCTGATTCCTTATCAAGATCTGTTGATTAGCAAGGATTCTGGCCTGACCATCCAAGAGATGATTTATTTGCAGTTGAAGATTTGCAAACTCGACCTTTGAATCACCCTGAAAGCGAGTTAAATCTTTGACAGATTCATCAATCCAGGAGTTGTGCACTTTCCTTGCAAGCATCTTCTTCAGAACAAGTTCTTGAATCGAATCACGTCCTTGAGTGTCCTCCTCCATGTCAAGACACACAATCTCTTGAGATCTTGAAGAGTTCTCCATATAATTTTTTTTAGGGATGGAATAACACAATATAGAATATATATATATATATATATATATATATATATGTTTGTAAACAGGACAAGAAATCTCTTGTTATGGAAACCTATGAACTCATATGAAGGGGACACTGGCGTTCGTGGACCGGTTCACATATGAAGAAAAGATTTGGAAAGAATCCAACAAAAGGAAACATACTATTTGATGACAATGCTTAAAAATTAGAGCATGATACATGATCAGCAAGATCAAGACTCAAATAGATAACATAAAAACGCATAAAAATATACAACTAATCTTGAGACTCCCACGATCATCACCTTTGTACCTCTCAAGATAGATACAAGGATGAACTTACCTGGAATCAGGCAAAGGAGTGAAAAGTGTTCTCACTATAAATTATGGGAGAAGAGTTGTACAAATCTTTTGTGCGTTTGTATTGTGTATTCCCTTCTTTCCATTTATTATAACTAATTCCATAAGAATTAGTCATAAACTCTTTAAAAAATCCGTTGGACGGATTTTTCTGAGGAATAAGTCTAGGACCTCTAGAGATTGGTTCCAGAGAAGAAGAGTTGAAGGATTTCCATCTTCTCGATTTAGAATTACCAGACTTGTTCTTATAAGAGCAGGGAAGGTGTTCATTTGTGGTACAAGAGTCTATACCATTAAGAGGAACTTGCAACCTGCGATGATTTATTAAAAAGAGATCACTCTTATAAGAATTCTGGTTTTCTGTAGGAGGGAAATTCACTGTAGATGTCGTCAGACGATTTACTCCATTGACAGTAGAAAGAAGCAAATAATGAAGATCTGAGATTTGTTTCTTTCTAGCAAAACAATAAAGAGCAAAGTGATTCTTTTTCCCACAGAAGGAACATCATTGTGGATTAGAAACATAATTGCCTTGACTCATAACCTTTTCCAGCACATGCGAATTTTGCAAGTGATTCACAGTGGGTAATTCCTTGGAGGGATTTTTCTTCACGCTCGGTAAAACCTTGTGAGTATCGGAGGAAGGTACAGAGGATGACTTATTCATCAAAACAGAGTTTTCCTTTTACAAGGTGTTACACTGTTCTTTGGCACATCGAAGAGATGCAACAAGTTTCTATTTTTCAACACGATGACTGTTTATTTCTGATGAATGAGCCTTGATTAAACGTTCTTCTCTAATTAAGTTCTCTCTAACAGTATCTTTAAGCATACTAATCTTTTCACGCTGGAGAGTAGTTTCTTGAACCAATTTTTCGATATTGTTAGAGAGAGATTCAATAAAGCAATGGAGTTCACGTTCTCTTTCAAGAGATTTCTCAAATTCATCAATGAGATGATCATTCTTCTTTTCAAGAGTCTTGATTTTATAACCGTGGAAATCAATGATATCAGCATATTTTTTTAACGATCTGGTGAGTTCCATTTCAGATTCTGATGCAATGTCAATTTTCTCGTTTTTCCCACTAGACTCGAAAGAATCTGCTAAGGAGTTATCCTTTAAGTGAAAACCGAGATTTTTGGCATGATCAGAAACTTTGGAAGACATCTCTATGTACGTAGTTTGTGAGATACTTCTTAGGTCTATAAAAATAAGATTGCTACAAACATAAGGTCTTAAATGTGTTTGCCTGCTCTGATACCAATTGAAAAAGCGGGGGTCTAACAACCACACCCAATATTTCGTTTGGCAATCTGAATACACAAACTCAAATATACTTGCAAGAGAATCAACTAGACAGTTAGACTCAATCTAGAGAAAAGTATATCAAGGAGTTTTATATCTCTGTTTCACAATGTAATCAGCAAATCAAACATATAGAAATCCGCGAGCCTGATTATTATGTGAAACAACTTGAATGGTACCAAAGACCAATGTTCAAGTGTCAATCAATTTAAATCAACAACCAAAGGTTGAATTATCTAATTGATTGATCTTAACGCACAACCTGTGACATTTCTATTATATAATAAAATATAATGCGGAAAAGAAATAACACAGACACCAGAACTTTGTTAACGAGGAAAACCGCAAATGCAGAAAAAACCCGGGACCTAGTTCAGATTTGAACACCACACTGTATTAAGCCGCTACAGACACTAGCCTACCACCAATGAACTTCATACTGGACTATCGTTGAACCCTAATCAATCTCAAACTGATTCAAGGTACATTTGTGCTCCTTACGTCTCTGATCCCAGCAGGATACTACGCACTTGATTCCCTTAGATGATCTCACCCACAACCAAGAGTTGCTACGACCCAAAGTCGAAGACTTGATAAAATAATCTGTCTCATACAGAAAATTCTATTGGAATAGATAAATCTGTCTCCCACAAAAATACCTACGAGTTTTGTTCATCTTTTGATAAATCAAGGTGAACAGGAACCAATTGATATACCGGACTTATAATC
Source organism: Papaver atlanticum (assembly GCA_023531105.1). Classification (NCBI taxonomy): domain Eukaryota; kingdom Viridiplantae; phylum Streptophyta; class Magnoliopsida; order Ranunculales; family Papaveraceae; genus Papaver; species Papaver atlanticum. Next base: position 1,264,658 of record JAJJMB010001367.1, read on the forward strand.
CCGAAGAATAGCCTAGAAATATCAATCATCTCACAATAATATTAATCGTATGGTAGTGAAACAAGATATTGTGGAATCACAAACGATGAGACGAAGATGTTTGTGACTACTTTTTATCTTGCCTATTGGAGATTAAATCTCGAGCCAATCTTAGAGAAGATAGTACTCAAATCCGATAGAAACAGCAAGATCAGATCACGCAACTACAGAGAAAATAGTCGGGTCTGGCTTCACAATCCCAATGAAGTCTTTAATTCGTTAACCTACAGGGTTTCGTGAAAAACCTAAGGTTAAAGGATAATCGACTCTAGCTTATACAACTAGTATCACATAGTAGGTGTGGGGATTAGGTTTCCCAGTTGCTAGAGTGCTCTTTTATATAGTTTTCAAATCAAGGTTTACAATCTAAGTTACCTTGGTAACAAAGCATTCAATATTCACCGTTAGATGAAAATCTGATTAGATTCAAGCTAATATCTTTCAACCGTTAGATCGAACTTAGCTTGTTATACACAATTAAAATATACGTCATTTTGGTTTGAGTAACCGTACCTAAACGTGTACACTTAGTTGGTTCAACAGTAGTTAACCAATGGTTAGCCATATGAGCACCTTAGTACACTTCCAAAACCCAACAGAAATTCCCGGACCTATACCTTACGCAAGTATGCGTACCAGTATGTGTACTTGGAATACATAATTCACAACTACAAGTATGCATACGGGTATACATACTTTAGTTCCGGTCATGGATCACATACATGTAAGAAAGCATACTATGTTTATAATCCAATGATGGTTAAGTATTCTAAACTCTTATTTCAATCATTGAAACTTTCTTAGAGGATAACAATAGCCGTTTTCACACACTATTAGCATCAAAGCAATTTTCAAGTTATTTAAATAATCATAACGAAACATTCCAAGTCTACACCAAATGATTGTATCACACAAACCATGTAAGATGTTACTCGGCGATTTTCACATGATCATCTTTTGACTTTCGTCAAGAATATAAGATGAACTTGGTTGAAGCGAAAGCTTACCAACATATATTCCGAGAAATATGTAAGTGAGATAAACTCAGCTCGAAATCTCAAATGTGTATAATCGACAACTATATAGTAATACGACTTTTGTCTCAATATAGGAGATAGAGTATAAATAGACTTTCCAAGTGATAGATGAGTTTTAGTCTCCACATACATTTTGTTGATGAAGTTCCACAAGCTCTCCTTAGTAGTTCTTCGTCTTCAATTGATGAACGCCGTGAAGTCTAATGCTCAACTACACAATTTATCCTAGTCTGAGACATTACTATAAGTAGACTAGAAATCAAGACTTATAGTTTTGATAACTAATATTGACAAACAAGCTTGAGATAGCAACGCTTGCGAGTTCGACCGAGAAGTGCTCTAACACAAAGTTCATAATTATGAACAAAAATCAGAGTTTATTCGTCAAAATAAACACCCAATCAAAGTTCATTATTATGAACAAAAAAAATCAGAGTTCATTCTTTCAAATGAACACCCAATCAAAAGTTCATAATTATGAACAAAAATCAGAGTTCATTCGTCAAAATGAACACCTATCACAAACTAACTAATTCAAACCTAGAAAAGAGTTCATTCTTTAAGATGAACACCTAATAATTCAAGATCTAAAACAGAGTTCATTCTTTAACATGAACACACAAATAAAATCCATAAAAAATCAGAGTTCATTTTGTTTGATAAACTTCGTCGTCTTCATCATTCTTCAACAAAGTTCATTCTAATCAATGAACTTCATAAAAAATCATCGTATTCATCATCTTCAACAGTAGCAACAGCAAACGATGATGGAGACATGAAGATGACGAAAGAAAATCAAGAACAGAGATCCAAGTGATGATAAAGAAGAAGAAAACGATAAAGAAATCAAATAATTTTAAGGTTTTTTTCGTAGATCTGAAACTTACAGCTTCATTCAAATCAGATTCAAGTTAGAACAACAACAAAAATCATCATCGTTTTCTTCTTCTTCAACATGATAAAGGTTCATCATCATCATAAACAGTAGCAACAACATCATATTCAAACAAAAATTTCAACACCATCGTCTTCATCATGAAACAACAGCAACATCTTCATCGTCTTCTTTATCTTCAACACTATCATCTTCATCATATTCAAACACCAGCAGCAACAAACAAAAAAAATATATCAAGAAATGATAGACGCATTTATGTGTCTATTTTCATCTCTTTTATGTATAGTGTTAGTACCCATTTTTGCACTAATTTTGGTATTTTATCCCTTGTAGGTGTATTTTGGAGGAATAGGCTTTTGCTGCAAAATTGGCTCGAAAAGTTGTTAAAGGCTCCTGGGAGGACATTTGCTATTCGGACTCTCATTGTGGATAAGGGGTAACCCATTTCCAAGCAGCTGCTAAGCACAGACCGAGACTGGATAGGGGGAGGGCAAATTTCTTCACGTTTTCAAAAACAAAAAAATGGCGGGAATTCTCTTCACTTACAGACGATTTCTGGGATGAATTTTTGATCGATTTATGGAGATTAAAGGTCTGAATTTGATTGGGTTTGTTCCTATGGACCTAACAGGCAAGGTAAGGGTGTTGGAATGGATCCAAAGTGGCTAGAACTCGAATTGGAAGCGAAAACTTGCCAATAATATCACGGTTTATTTTGGGCAAGTTTCTTGGTTTATTTTTGGAAAACTTACGTGAAGAAGAGGAAGGAAACTCTTCTTAAAGACTTGTTTCTATCAAGGGAGGAGTTTGGACAGCTTGGATTGACTGAGTACACGTGAAACAGAAATCAAAAGGGAAATATCGCAACTTGCTGTGGAGGAAAAAACCAAGGTTATTCTCGAATTTTCTTTGCTCTACTATGTATAAAAGGGTTGGTTAGAGTCCTAGGAAGGAAAGGAAGAAGTTAGGGGAAGTTTAGAGCCTTAGAGAAGCTAGAAAAATCATTGGAAGAAAACACGTTTCTGCTGGTGCAAACTGCTGCCGGAGAAGACGAAGAACATAAACAGCAGAAAAAGAAAGTCGCAGATTCTGTGACCGTAACTTTCAAATTTTAAACCTTTTGTAACAAATTTTCCAACAGTTATCTTCAGTTCGCAACGGTTTCTCTGTAGAAATAGGTTCTGTAACAATTATATTAGTTACAGAACCCGCTGTTTAGAACTTTTCACTCTTTTAATCAACTTTTGAACACCAAAGATGTATTTTGAGCAAGAGATTAATATGAGGAGCTAAACCCCTTAGCCGAGGCGACGGAGGAAGCCATTGTTCCATGAAAAGTGGTATAGTTCTATTTTAATTATTTATTGCAATTATTTTACATGATTATTTGCATAGAACTTAAAATAAAAATTGATTTTTATTGAGTAGTTGTGAGTTGTTTTGATGGAACATGCTAGGTTTTAAAACTTTTGATGTTTCATGCTTTGTGATTACAACTACTACTTCAAAAATCTATTAGAGGCTTAGAATCACTTTAAAGAAGAATATTGCACGAATATTGATTAGAGTTTATCAATTAATTGGTCAATGGTGGAATCCAGAGTCTCGGTATTTTCTTATTATTATTGAAACAATTTTATTTAATTTTCAAAAAAATCCTTCACAAGCCCGAGTTGAACGAACTTTACTCACCACTTTCACTACAACTTAAAATTCACATAAGTTTTTGGCGCCGCCGACGCGGACTTGTTTTTAGGGTTTTTAGATTTTTTTTAATTTTTATTAATTTTTGTTCTTTTTTACTGGTTTGGTATTTTTTTTGATTCTTTTCAGATTTGGAACGGGGCTAAAGGAAAGGAAAAAAGTGCTATAAGAGGAAACGTCGCCAAAGAAGGAAGGAAAAAAAAAAGGAATCCAAAGGAGTGAAGAAGAAGATTTTTTTTTAGTTATTTTATTTATTTTTTTAGATTTTATTATTTTTAGTTTTAGCAATTTTAAATAGGGTTTTAATTTTATTCTTTGTAATTTTTTATTTTTGGACTTTTTGGGACATTGGACATTATTTTTATTTTTTATATACGCTACGGAAGGGTATCTTTAAATATTAAACTGTTTGCAGAGAAGGAGGACAATTACGATATTGTCTCTGCACCTTGGGTACGTACACTGACACAGGAGTCAGTGGCCCGAGTCGACTTCAGCGGTTCTTCGCCCGTCTGGAACGAGAGGTAAGGTTCTGAACACTCGCGAATCTCCTGTCAGCGAGTTACTGTATTCCTTAAGGTGCATATCTGCTGAGGACCTGAATACGGATATTTACTTTTCTAGTAAAGGGCAAGGCCTGGCCATACAAGATAAGGGTTCGGATTTCATCACCGTTCTCTTCTTGCCCGCCTTAGGAAAACGATACCGAACGCGAACCTAAGCTTAAAATATTGATTAGAACGAGACCGATAGGGTAACGAGCTTGTAGGAAAGTCGTTCAAAAGGATCGTATTGGGTATTTTGTTAGCCTAACTCAAAGTTCAGGAAGATTACTGTAAGTCGATTAGAGCCGCCTTATAACCCAAGGAAGCGTTGCCAAAGAGGTAGGGGTATCAAAGCTCCTCTGAGCTTCTCCTACTTCTCTTCGACTTACTTTATTCAGATAGTCCTACGAGGTTTGCTAAAATTGTACCCAGTTGCCTCTTGGAAGAGTAGAAGCTGGTCTAGAAACAATCTAAGTGGAGCCATCATGCTTTTTGTTTGCTAGAAATCAATAGGGTTGATTTGGTTGAGTCGTCCTTGATTTGTGATTGCTTATTCTTCTAATTTTAGGAAAATCTTGTGTATGCCTGAACGTAAAAGAGACGCCCTAGGTAGATTTGTAAAAGAAAAACCTAGCAGTTCAAAGCGTCTCGATTACCTTGACCTAGAAGGTCCGATTTTCGGAGAGTCCTGTTTTGAACGTACTCCTTTTACTGAAGAGAGAATCCCCAATACTCCGATAGCACAAGAAATGGCTACTTTGAAAGCTTTGTTGAATCCGACTAGGACCACTCGTCCCTCATGTATTAAGTTAGCTGACACAGAAGCCAATTATGAGCTTAGACCTGGGACCATACAGATGCTCCCAATCTTTTTAGGGAAAGAAAATGAAAACCCTTATTTCCATGTTAGGGATTTTGAAGAAATTTGCAGTACCCTAAGAATTAGAGGCTTAGATGATGATGCTTTGAAACTTAGGTTATGTCCCTTTTCCCTGAAAGATAAAGCCAAATCGTGGCTGTATAGTTTGACTTCTGAGTCAATCGAAACATATGAACAACTTACATCTGCCTTTTTCAATAAGTTTTTCCCTAGGCATAAGACATCGTCTATTAGGACGCAAATCTGCACATTCTCACAACAAGAGGGAGAATCTTTGTATAGGTATTTGGAAAGGTTCAATGATTTGTTAACACAATGCCCTCACCATGGTTTAGAAAAGGTTAGGCTAGTTCAGATCCTTTATGAGGGTTTAGATTATCCCACAATATCCACGGTTGAAGCTTTGTGTACAGGTGGGTTTGAGAACCAAACTGTTGATGCGGCAATGGCATTTTTGAATGAAGCCGCCGAAAAGACCCAACAATGGGAAAATAGTAGGGAGCCCCGGAAAACGATTCTTCTAAGCAGAGGAAACGTTAATAGAATAGAAGGAGGCTCTGAATCAGATGTCAAGATTGCAGCGATAGCTAAGAGGTTAGAAGCTCTAGAAATTGGTCACGCTAGTGGTAGGTTGGATCCTTTTTGGGAAGGCCAGAATAATGCAGAGCAAGCCAATGCTCTTTATAATAACACTAGATTCGATAATCGTCAGAAATATGACCCATATTCAGAAACCTATAATCCTGGGTGGAGAAACCATCCGAACTTTTCATGGTCTAAGGGCCAGAATCAAGGTCAATTTAGTAACTCTAATGCTCCCCCAGATTTTAGTTATGCTAAGAATCCTTCAGGGCCAGCTCAATTTCAGAATCAGTCGGATAAGAGAATCCTAAGCCTAGAGGAGTCTCTCGTTTTGTTAACTCAGCAAACTACAAAATTTCAGCAATCAGTAGAACTAAGTCTACAAGCTAGTAACAAGATAAGACAAGAAAATAGTCAGGCCATTTCCGAGCTGAAAACCCAGGTAGGTATGATAAATGAGTCTTTGAGAGAAAAAGGTAGGTTTCCTAGTCAAACACAACCCAACCCTAGAGGAGTTCATGAAGTAAATATAAAACAATTGAATGCTATTAGAACCCTTAGGAGTGGTAGAATTATAGACAACAAGGTAACCATGCCCGATAGTGAACCTACTGTAGTTCAACCCTCAGGATCTCACCCCTCAGGACCACCCATAGCTGAAGAGACCGATAAAGTTTCTGATGATGTAAATTCGGCCCCTGGGAGGTCTGATTTTCTACCTAAAGCCCCATTTCCACAGCTACTAGTACCAACAAAGAATGAATCCAACTTTAATGACATTATGGAGGTTTTTAAGAAAGTTACCATAAACCTTCCGTTACTAGAAGCAATTAGGCAACTTCCGGCTTATGCCAAGTTCCTCAAGGATATGTATACGCGAAAGAGAAAGCTTAGTGTCCCTAAAAAAGCCTTTTTAGCCTGTCATGTAAGTTCGATCATTCAGAACACCACAACTCCTAAGTATAAAGACCCAGGTGCCCATACTATTTCTTGCACGATAGGAAAACACAGGGTAGAAAAAGCTTTACTTGACTTAGGAGCTAGTGTGAACTTACTTCCGTACCATGTGTACTTACAACTGGGACTTGGTGAATTGAAACCCACCAAAATAACACTGCAGTTAGATGATAGGTCTGTTAAAATTCCTCGTGGTGTGATAGAAGATGTTCTTATTGAGGTCGACAAGTTTACTTATCCTGTGGATTTTGTAGTCCTAGATACATAACCTGTCCCTGACCCAGAGAATCAAATACCGGTGATTTTAGGTCGCCCATTTTTAGCCACGTCTAATGTCGTTATCAACTGTAGGACCGGACTTATGAACATATCCTTTGGTAATATGACCACTGAACTAAATGTCTTTAATGTTACTAGACAACCTTCTGATGATTTAGAGGAAGTGAATATGATTAGTACTTTGGTTCAGGATCTAGTTCAGGATAATTGGGACGACACTTTGTTTGGTGACTCTTTAGATGAATTCGATGAGACAATTATCTTAGGTAAGATAGATGACCAAACTTTAGAACTAGAAGAAGCTCTCGAATATTTTAAGGACTCTACAGACCCAGAAATTCAGTCACTAGTGTTAGGTCTTTCTGTGGGTAATGATAACTCTAAGTTTGGGGGGTAGAGAACTGGAAGAAGCTCTTGATTATTTTAAAGACTCTGAGGATCCGGAAATTCAAGAAATAATTAGAGGTTTGTCTGAGAATACTGACTACCCTAATTTTGGGGGTAGTGATGGTCAAGTATCCTTATTAGAAGTCCCTAACTTGGGACTCGAGTCCAGTATGCCTGAGGTATTACTTGAGTCTGTCCCGACTCCACAACCCGATCCTCCCGATACTGTCCGGGAAGTAGGAACTCATAGTTCGGAAAAATATGTTTGTCAAAACACTCACATGAAGCCTAAGAGGGTGTCACAGATAAACCCAGTTGTCTTGAAAGAGAGTTCAGATCAGGTTGTGCTCCATCTGTTAATTTTTCTAATCCTGTACAGTTGTCTCATATTAGTGGAAGTGTTATTTGGTTCTGATGACCCACAGTTATTTCGACTACTGATATATGATTTGAAAGGGAATTAGCCATTTTATGGTACTTGATGTCTGGCTGAAGACTTTAAACTTAGCACTTCTTGGGAGGTAACCCATGCTCATACAACACGGTAATATCTTTCCTTAACTCTTTTTCTTCAAATGGTAACAGTTTCTCCTTGTTCATGCTTTTAATTTTATCTTTAGAACATTGAGGACAATGTTAGATTTAAGTTTGGGGGTATGGGAGAAACTTTTTAGTTGCATTATGAACTCCAGAGCCTAGAAATTTATGCCTATTAAGGATGGCACTAACCAATCTAAGTGGATGGAAGCATTTTGGTTTAGGAGTTGAGGAACCAATCTGATTAGATGGAAACATCTGTAAGAGTCTATTCATAAAAGCACAAAGCTCAGGTGTTAGAAATAACATGATAGTTTCGCCATATCTCGTTGAGTCCTTTTCATTTCTATTTTTATTTTCTTTTCTTTTAAAAATATTTTTCTCTAAGTGATTAAGTGGGGCTCACGATTCAAGTTGTTACCAATGCTAGGGTGAAATAGAGTGATTGAGATACCAAAAAAAAAAAAAAAAAAAAAAAGACCAGACCAATTAGACCAATCGGAATAAATAACACTTGGATAGCAATATGTGTGTGTTCTCCCTGTCTCCGTCGCCTAAACAAGCGTGGAATGCAGGATCCACGGGAATTACCATGTAATCTGCTGACAAGAAGCATGCGCTTGGATCCACAAGATCTAATCATGTCGTTAGTTCTAAAAAATTAAAAATTAAAATAAATAAATAAATGTGTGTTCAATAAATCGACCGCTGGTTCCATTGTATATGCCAGACGAGTTGATCTAGAATTAGGATTATCGACCACTGGTTCCCTTGTATATGCCAGTTGTGTTGATATTAGTCAGACCGGTATCTCAGTCCATTAGGATAGCTTCATCTTGGTGGAGGCCTTCAGACAGATATGAGAAAACACTGTTCACCTAGTCAACATCAAAACCAGCTATGTTTTTTCTATATCCATCTCTTAATCTTTCCATGTGATTTGTTGACTCAGGATATTGATGTCCATAGTGCAACTATCTTAATAGAGCTCTGTCACTTATATATGAATTTTAGTATATTCGAGTGCAAACTTGTATACAGCAATTGGAATTTCGCATCAGGGTACTTCCTCCCGTAATCAATAAGTATGCCAACCAAGGAGGTTCTTTAGTGCATTCCAAGGTTCTGTGTAGATAGCTAGGGTCTGGAATAAAGGTTTTGTGGGTACACCTCTGGTAAACCCTCCCGAGACTATAACTCGGCCACTAGGGCCACCTAGGGGTTTAAAGGCTTGTTGCACATGCTAAATGCAACCGACGATGCCTGCGACAGTGAGTTAGGATTTTATTTTGTAGTTTTAATTTGCTCGGGACTAGCAAATAATAAGAAATCAAATAATTTTAAGGTTTTTTTCGTAGATCTGAAACTTACAGCTTCATTCAAATCAGATTCAAGTTAGAACAACAACAAAAATCATCATCGTTTTCTTCTTCTTCAACATGATAAAGGTTCATCATCATCATAAACAGTAGCAACAACATCATATTCAAACAAAAATTTCAACACCATCGTCTTCATCATCAAACAACAGCAACATCTTCATCGTCTTCTTTATCTTCAACACTATCATCTTCATCATATTCAAACACCAGCAGCAACAAACAAAAAAAATATATCAAGAAACAGAGAGAAACTAGATCCGAAACTAGGAGAGAGAAAGGAAATCTGACAATGATTTCTTTTGTGCTAAGAAATTCCTATTATATGGATCTGAAAGGGTATTTCTGCCACTACAAAGGATAATTACATCATCCATGACGTCACTCTAGGACCAAACCACAATTTCTAGGATCAACAGTTGACTAGGTCAACTGGACCAAGTAGACAGTTGACTAGGTCAACTGGACCAAACTCTCTCTAATATTAAAAATGGACCAAACAGACAGTTGACTAGGTCAACTGGACCAAACTCTCTCTAATATATTATTTCTAGGACTAAATGGTATTTCCTACTTTTCCTAAACGAGGTCTAGACAATTTTGTGGTTAAAGTTAGCTTCGGTAGAAAATGTAATTTTCCTATAAATATCACCGCTTAATTGGGGGCCCTGGAAATTAATAGAGGGCCTCACACTACAGGACAAAAAAGGTCATGAAATAGTAATTGGTGTTTTTTTTTAAATGGCTGAACTACCCCTAAATCATTAGTGCTAATTAAGTTTAGTAAGTTAGTTGTTAATTAGTTTAGTTAGATTAAAATCAGATTTAGGGATAAAATTTTGATAAAAGAAAAATTGTGTTTTTGTGTTGTGGAGAAGGAGAATGTGAGTTTTTGGGGGAAAACTTAGGGTTATTTGAAATGAGTGATTTTAGTGGAGGAAATGATGTTGATGAAGCTTCAAATAACAAACATGATTGTGTTGATGGTGAGATTATCTTGCATTCCCATTTGGATTGGATGTATGATGAAGACATGTTAGTAGAGGAAGCCATGAATAATGGTGCAAGTGAAGATCCCATTGCTCAAAATGAAGGAACCAACCCTCAAAATGAGGAACCCGAAGCTCAAAACAATCAGGTAAACATCTTATACCCCTCGATTTGTCTGTTTGTTGCTCCAAGTGGTCGAATCATCCACACTATGGAACAACTCAGTGTAAGGGTCGTCATAGTCGGGGGGTGTATACCCAAACGACTCTCTAATGTCGTCACTTTATTGACACTACCAATGACGACTCAAACCTGCAACTTTTCCAGGTTATGAAAAATTGTTAGGGTAGTGTGATAAACATTGACGACCCTTTTAGCTAGGTCACTTAGAGTCGTTATGTTGTTTTGTTCACACACAAACGACACAAACGACTCTAAAACCAAAATTCTCTGTAAAATAAAACACTTAGGGTCGTCATATATGTAGTAATACGAATTGACGACCCTAGCTAGCAATTATGATTTTTTTTAGAGTCGTTAAGTGCGGTAATAATATATATTAACGACTCTATCCCGGATTTTCATAATTTTTGATTTTATAGAATCATTTTATTGAATCGTAAAAGGCTTACATCTTGCATAGGGTTGCATTGAAGGAAATGTAAAACAATAGATAATAACGGTGCACTTAAACACTTAACCATAGATGTTGTAATTAAAAGAAGTGCCTTCCAAGGTACTGTAACATTTGTCGAACTCAAACTCTTTTCCACGAAGCACCGCATATCGGGCATATGCCTTCCCCAACTAAAAACGCAAAACAAAAATAATATAATCAGTTAGTATCATTCAAAACTTGGGATGAGTTTTACCCCTTGTTTAAACACTTACTCTTATAGCACCCAAGATATTGGGTAAGGCTTCCCTAACGGCTTTCAACTCTTTTTTGAAAGCTTCACATTCTATGAATATCTCCTCGAACGAGTTTCAAAGACCTTGAGTTACAATTTCCGTCTAACGCCACAAAAATGATGAATACACGGTTCCACCAAGCATCAGATGTTTGATCAATGTCTTTTCCTAGATCTTCAAAGTGGTCTTTGATTGTCAACCAAGCTCTCACAATGGCGCAATTCTCTTTGGAAGTGTAGGGAGTAGCCATGGTGTCTTCTCTTCACTTTTTGGATTAGATATTGATGAGAATGAATGTGATAGTTGAGAAATATGGTTTGGGTGAGGAATAGGTGAGATATGGATCTCTATTTATAGAAATTAACGACCCAACGGCCAATTTTTTGAATTTTTTTACGTTAGTCAACTCAACCACATTGGTTGAATTCAAAATTTTCAATAACTGCATCTAGAGTCGTTATGTGATATATTTACAAAGTAACGACCCTTTACAAAGAAAGTCGTCATCTTTTATGTTTATCCCATGACGACTCCAGTAACAAAGTATCTTACGTAAATTTTAGGGTCGTTAATTGGTTGTCACTAATATAGTGACGACTCAACCTAAAGATCTAAAACAAAACTCAGAGTCGTCATTTGGTTATTTATACACATGACGACCCTTATTTGGAATATTGACTGAATACATATTTGTGAACTGATTTTATTGAATCGAAAAAAACATACATGTACTATGAAATAAAATAGAAGGAAAAGACATAAAATAGTTCACTACATCACGCTTGAACACTTAATGATATTGGGTGAATGGCCAGCTAGTTTCTACCAAGAGACGATAGCAATCCTCGTGCGAAAACTCCTTGCCGTACTTAAATTTTGATTGGTTGCGACCCAAAGAGTGCTGGAAAAATAATTTATTCATAAGTAAGCGTTTTTTAAGGGAAATAAACAAATGAAAGGACTTTTGATTGACAAACCTACTCTCTCCATATCAGATTCGTTGGGAAGAGCGTCGGCCCGATCTTTCAATTCGTCTTTTAGTGCTACGCATTCATTGAACAGTAAATCGTATCTTTCCCTAATGTGTTGGAGTGTCCTTCCATAACGATTTCCGTTTAGTGCTTTGAAAATCATAAACACCCGTTCCCACCAATCATTGGATGTTTGATCCATGTTAAGGTAGGGATTTCCGGTTTCGTCGTGGTTTTTGGCCACCCAATACTCTCTTTCAAAGTCGTGTTTCGTGACCATGGGGCGTGCTCTAAATAGTAACATCTTCTTGATTATTGAATGGAGTTTGAGCCATTTTTGGTATTTGAAAGTGAAGGGTGACTGATTTGGGATGATTGAAAGTGATGGGTGAATAACTTTGAAAGGGATATCTCTCATTTTATAGGAAAAAAAGACCCAACCGCTACTTTAAAAAAAACGTAACTTTTTTCAACCAAAAGAAATAACTGCTCATAGGAGTCAATATTACTGTTGGTTTTCAAATTTTGCAATAACTGCCTCTAGAGTTGTCAAGTTAGTTACATATACCATAACGATCCTAGATCAAAACTGAATAGAATGGTGTGTATTTGTTTGTAAAGAGTCGTCAATCTGCATAGAGGTTCGTTAATTTTTAACCAAAGAGTCGTCCACCTGCTATAAATACCCATGATGACCCTCTCCTGATAAATAGACCACATTTCCTGGTTATTTAGTCGTCAATCTGCAAAAAAAAGTAATTGACGACTCTAATACAGGTTAAAATGACCAGAATTTAGGTGCTTTGTGTCGTCATTGTTGTATCTTCTATGGTGACGACTCTTGAATGAATGTTTTGCGTTTTTTTTCTTCAGTTGGTACTACAACCAAGCTCTCAACCAGAACCAGTCTCTACGATGGGTCCGGATACATCCCAACACTATATGACTGATTTGGTACGATTCCCTCAACCATCTAGTAATATTTAATTTCAAATTATTTTATTACTGATCCCATGGATGTGTAATTTGTTTGCTCAATGTAGACTTGGAAAATCAAGGCTGAGGCCAAGGAATGGCTTATCTCAAAGGAAAAAGAGAAGATGTGCGTGGTTTTTCAAAGTAAACACGTCGATTTTAAGAAGATGGAGATGGTATGCGAGACAGTGGGGAAAAAGGGAGAAAGTCACAAAGGTAAGAATTACAAGTATGAGAAGACGACGACTAGGGTCTACAAAACTGCATCGAAGAAGTGTGAATGCCCGTTCAGGATTGTTTTCAAAAGGCATCACGAAACTGATCTATGGAGATTGGATAGTATTCCGGACGGTCGACACAACCATCGTCCACCTCAAAGTTTATATGGACACCCTGCATATGCCCGGTTAAAACCACATCAAATGGAGAAGGTTCGGCAGATGAAGGGATGTAGGCCTCTTAAGATCTTAAATTCAATAAGGGCAGAATATAAGGATAAGTTATCTACCATTTCCATAATCTATGCTGCCAAAGCAACGATCAAGAGAACCGAATGGGATGGTAGGTTAATTATGCAATAATCTGAGTGGTTAGCAGAAAAACTTAACTATGCCATGCAAACAAAAGTTGGTCCGGGCGAGAAAGTGACTCATATTTTTCTTGCGCACCCAAGGATGGTGGATTTGGCTCAGTGTTTTTACCAGGTTCTGTTCATAGATTTCACCTACAAGACAAATAGGTATAACATGCCGATGTTGAACGTGGTCAGTCATACTTCGGATAAACAATCATTCACCGTGGCACGGTGCGTTATGGAAAAAGAAGAAATAGAGGACTATGTTTGGGCATTAGAACAAGTGAGGTTGATTTACCGTGGAAAAGAGACACCGCAGGTTATATTTATGAATAGGGATTTTGCAATTATGAGTGCCGCCCGTCAAGTTTTTCCACTAGCTCAACACTTTCTTTGTACGTGGCACATCCAAACCAATCTTTTTTCTAATTACAAGAGTTAAATCCAAAAGATCCAGCCTAAGAAGGGTAATCAACGTTCGGCGGAGGAAGACGAGCGTCTAAGTAAACTTACCAAGAAAGAGCGAGCGGAAGAAAAAAAGAAAGAAAAGGAAAAATACTATGAAGAGGGGGATCTATGGAAAGAGTTTTGCAAAGATTGGGACCATTTGGCTCATTCGAAGATCGATGTTAAGTATTATGCTAACTTGCAGAAGTTTATTGATGATTGGAGCACGGATCATAAGAAGGTGGGCGACTATTGCCTAAATACATGGTGAATCCTTGGAAGGATAAGTTTGTTTATGCATGGACTAATAGATACAAGCACTTCAAAAATGAGTCTACAAGTATTGTAGAGCATTCTCACGGAAGGTTGAAATCTATTCTGGAAGAGAATAAAGGTGGGGTAGTTATGGTACATGAAGCTATTCACGAGCATGCAGAGAACGATCTAAGAAAAATAGTGACTCAGATGGAGATAAGTAAAGACCGTTATCTGATGCAATACATTGAAGACAAAGATTTTCTACGGGGAGTAGCACACCAAGTATCATGGTGGGAAATAAACCATATGATGGAAGAACTTATCAAATTTAGAGCCAATGCGTCCGCTGGAAAAGTGATGAGGTGTAATTGTACAACCGAGACTTGGCTCGGCCTCCCGTGTAAACATAAACTTGGTGGGTACAAAAATATCATACCTCTTGGAGATATTGATCCATTCTGGCAGAAACTTTCATTCCTCCCAAATCCCACAGGAGCCGCTGAGCAAGAATTTGGAGACTTAGAGATTGGAAAGTACATCAATGAAAAATACTAAAAAATGAATTGTGCGGGAAGACAAATATTGGTTTATAACTTGTGGTCGGCGGCCCGTAAGAGCTTGGGTGTAGAAGAAGAGCCAATAAAACAAAAACCACCAGGACGACCAGCAACTAAATTGTCATTTAGAGAAACCGTGAATGAGGACAATAGCTGCACAAGAGACCCGTGTCGTCATGAGTATGTCCAGGCGGAACATACGGAGTATGAGAACTTTTTCATTCCCAAGAAAAGGGGTCGGCCAAAAAAAGTAGTAGTCACCCAAAGTCATATACAAGTGAAAGAAAAGGAGGATATGGATGTTGTTGAGCATGCGGTCGATACCCAGCAAAGCCAAACTAGTGGAATGGTGACGATAAGAGGAATAAAGGGTAATCCGTGTACCCCTAGATATTCCCAAGGAAGACCACATCGTGTTGCTTACACTTTGTATAAAGAGTATACCGATCAACTTCCTTATGTCATCTTGGATCACCTTATATCCACCGACGATGTTGACGGCGATGGAAATTGTGGTTACCATGTTGCAACGGAACAATTAGGGCATTTTGATGAAGCCGACAAACTTAAACTCACCCAAATCAAATAAGCAAGAAAAAAAATGGCCGCTAAACTCTTTGAGGACAAGCAACTCTATTTGACAATGCTCATGGAAGGATATCTAAAAAATAGAGAAATGAAGTTCAAGGAGTTGGTTTCTAACGTGAAATGGCGAAAGGGGTCGAAGAGGGCCGGTTATAAGTTTTGGATGCAAATGCCTTTTGGTGGCCAAATTTTAGCAGAAACATTCACTTGTGTTGTTCATGTATTTAGCAAAGGGTTCCCCCAGAGGCTCTTGTACGTATGTACCGTCGAGAACTAGGTGTGAGCCGGCACTAAAGAAGAGAAGAATTGTAATGGAACATGTTAACATGAACCATTACATAGGTTTGAAGATAACTGATGAATGTCCTTTACCACAGGTGAGCTATGGTGACTGGGGAGAGTTCGCTAAGGAGTGGACAAACCAGTATGAGTACGGCATGAACTTGTGGAATGCTATGGATCCAATGCCGAGTTACGTTGACATGGGTGAATAATTGTTTGAGGAGTTGTTTATTTTGAGCGTTGTATTTTGAAGCATAATTTTGGGAGATGGTTGTATCTGGAACATGGATATTAATATTTTTAAGAATGCTTAATGAATACAATGTGTTTTCTGTTTCGGCACGAATGTCTTTTCACTTGTGTTGCTTGTATTTATTTTTTTTTAACCAGAGTCGTTACACAAAAGCTAGTAAACCCAAATGACTTTAACCTACCAATAGTGTGTCTCTTAGAGTCATTATTTTAGATAACCATATACCCTTACGACTCTAAAGGATTTGTATTTGTTTATCTTCTGGATGATTTCTTCTTTTGAGTCGTTATTGTACTATTCATACAGAGTAACGACTTTGTGTCTCTTTAAAAAAATTATTAGGGTCATTTTGATAAATACGAATACAATGGACGACTCTAAACGTGGATACAAGGGTGTCTCCTGGATGTTTTAGACACCTGGGGTCGTTATTGGTTTATTCATAGTATGTAACGACTCTTAGCCACCTTATTTTTCTTACTTAGTGTCGTTATTTTCCTGAATCATTACCGTAACGACTCTAACGATGGATATTTGGTTGCTCCTGGATGTTTTTGTAAGATGGGGTCGTTAATAGTCTATTCACATGGTATAACGACCTAAACTTAAGGGTCGTTATTAGTTATACGAATATAGGTAACGACTCTAAACATGCATATTAGGTCGTCTACTGGATGTTTTAGACACCTGGGGTCGTTATTGATTTTAAACATATTGATTAACGACTCTAGAGTAGAAAACCTTCTACGGCTCTTTCTGAATACACTTTTTCCTAGAAAATAGTCATTGGGATATTTTTTATATAAAGCTTCCATTATCCCCTGGCAAATTCAACCGAAAATAATCAAGGTAAGTCATTTTTGCAATGGCAAGTCCATCATCAACTAGCAATTCAATTGAAAACATACTTAGAAGATGCAAGCTACCAACCAAATCAATATTGGCAATGGAAGAAGAGATACGCAAAATAAGCATGCGGCCTACTAAAAAACCATTCACTCCATTGTCATATCCTACGAAGGAAGAAGAAGAGATGCGCGAGGCCAAAAAACGAGGCGAAGAACAACTCCATCTCCGGGAAAGATTCAAGCAAGTTGACGAAGAGACCGAATGGGTTAAAAATTATTACATCGTCAAGGATCTTCTCAAAGAACATCAACACGAGAGTATATTTTGGAGTCAAGTTGGTTGTAGTCCTTTCGTTAATTACAACAAGAAATTACGCTATGATTATGAACCTGTTGATGGTGGATTTTAATTCAGGGCTAAAACTGTGAAACCCTGTATTTAATGTGGTGCCATTCTGCAAAGAAATAGAGCCATTTAAAAATAATAAGTGCCTAGGCCTCTTTACTTACATATGTATTGAGAAATTCAGTATATGTATATAAAATTTATTCGGAATGGTGCATGTAGCAACAATCCCAAATATTCTATAAATTTTATTAATCTCTCGCCTGCATTATTCATTAATGTACAACTTATTGAGTATTTTTCCTATGTTATGTTCCCCGGCTGAACCCTTAATATTGATATGACATGACAATTAGTGTTCACTCGCAGCTGAGTAGCATGAATTTCCCGAAGTATCAAGATTAAGGTCTGCATGAAAGTACTCAGTCAGAAGACGCGTTGACTGCTCTCTGAGAATAAAAGTAAGAATTTTGTGTCAACACACAGAATTCACCAAATTTGACCAATTTTGCGACAGATCGCAAAATTCAAATTTTAACCTAATTAATTTGCAAAAATTAAGTTTTTGTGGCCTCCGCAATATCTCGAACCCTGTTGGTCGAAAATAAACCTAGGAAAGCTAGGAAACTTATCCGCCATGGATTAGTAGGAGCAAAATCCTTCCAAAAGTAGAAAACAAGAAATAAAGAGGAACTGCGGCAAATAAGAGCAGTAACAAGGGGGAGGCGTGGCCACGCCACTCAGCCGACCGATCTGCTCCAACAGGCGCCACTGTGGACGATCGGCCACGCCCCATTCTGCCTCTTGCCGGCCCTCTTTCCCATCGACCAATCAGATCGCTTTAAATGCGCCGCACACACTTTTGGTTAAAGTTCGAAGTTGGTTGGTCGACACACCCAATTCCTTAAGGAATTTAATATAGACTGCCCATGTCAGTCTTAAAACGATCACGGCCGTACGTTTTGCCTATTCGATTTATCAAACCTAGCCACCTCCTAACATGGTCGGACAAGCGCCGTCATGTACACTGGCGGGCCTGCTAATGCCCAGGACGATCGGCCTCCTTCTAACTCGCAAGTGGAGCCACCAAACGCTTAGCCCAAAACAATTGTCCGCGCGAGCTACAAAACCCTAATTTTATTAAGCGGCATTACATTACTGCCACAAAACGATCTTGACCTCCCAACTTCGCCAGCCGAATTGATCGGCCTAGATTTAATCTCGACCAACGGGAAAGGTTCAAATATGCTCACCAGCGGCTTGGCTGCAGTGCTGGCCGGTCGAACAACTCCCAGCGCGCCGCTAGCACCAAAAATCGTTAGCCAAAAATAGGTTGACCACACGGCTTTTAAAACATAAATTAAATCAACGACATCCATTAATTGCCGCAAATCATCTTGACCGCCCAACTTCGCTAGCCGAATTGATCGGCCAAGATTTAATCTCGATCAACGGACAAGGTTCAAATATGCTCACCAGCGGCTCGGCTACAGTGCTGGCCGGTCGAACAACTCCCAGCGCGCCGCTAGTACCAAAAACCGTTAGCCACAAGGCTTTTAAAACCTAAATTAAATCAATGGCATCCATTAACTGCCGCAAATCATCTTGACCGCCCAACTTCGCCAGATAAATTGGCCGACCAAACTTATATTCTAGGCACCAAACAAGATGTGGCTGTGACCATTGGCCGCCTCTCTTCCATGAGGAGCAATCATCCAAGCCGCGGCCGCCCATATGACTCCTAAACGCGTGCCCAAAGATAGCTGGCCGCGCCCCTTATAAAAATCTTAAATAAATTAGCGGCAACCAATAACTGCCGCAAATCATCTCAGCCATCCAATTTGGCTAGCCAATTTAACCGGTCTAGATTTAACTTGGACCGACCAATAGGATGTCGAAATGGCTACCAGCCATCACTCTCCTATAGGGACCGACCGACCGACCTATTTTTGGCATGCATGAACAGATCCCAGCAGCTTCTTGAAAGTGTCCGGTCACGCTCCTTTTAATACACTAGGTTCCGCGACCAACCAAGACAGGCTCTATACAACGATGCTTCACATGCATCGATTATTTTGAGCTGCTTGCTTAAAAGCGATGCATTACATGAATCGAGTATATACGATATTTTATAAGTATCGGTTTCACAAATAACTTAGTTATTTAACATAATAGCGCCACATGCTATTCTTTACGGCAAGTCGCGTGACTTGGCTCGCCACACATGAACACCTGCCGCCTGGCTTGCGCGTGATTGGTCAGAATAACTAGGTCTTGCAAACAAGACTCATTCAGCAACTTGCTGCATATTTTCCACAAAAATACTCAAGACATCAAACATGTCACAAACTGGGGGATGTTCATCAGGGTATTGGTCTGGCGGTTTACAGCGTGCGGCGTGCAACACGCCCATTATGAGAAAGTGTCAGGAATAACGGACAGTTAGTGGCAGCAGAGAAGTAGTGGGTGTGTACCGACCCGTCTTCTCTCATTGAAAGACGTGGTTTTTAATATCTTCACACGATCCCGCTCCTCCATCACTCAACTACTCCCATTTCCTATGAGATCAGGGTGCGTTCAACTATGACTTGTATAAATAGGTTCCAACCTATTTCAACCAGAGAAAAAGGAGAACAGAGTTTTGGTTAACAACACAGTATCCATAAAAACACCAAGAACTGATAGCTTACATTCCGTAAGCCAGTTCCATATTCTGATACAAGTCATAAAATGGCCACACCTTCAGAGTTAACCATTCTGATCTCAACACCTTCTTTTCTTCCCTCCCTAAGATCGACCCTTCTCATTCACTTTCTGACCGAAGCAAGTCTGGAACGGCCATTTCTTGTTTTAGGCCAGAATTGTACAAATTGATCTCTCGAATCTAAAGTACTCCTGTGCAGTGCATTTGTTTAGGGTTTAGATTCGTTTCTCGGCGACACACCCAAATTTACCATTTCCAGGAGAATCAGTTTTTACCTCAAAACAGAACCGTCCCACATTCGTGACAGGACGATTCACGTTATGAAATTGTGCACCAAATACAACGAGTTTATCGCTAGGCACAGAGGGGATAGGCGTGCGGCCCAGGATGCATATACCAAATGGATAGGAGAGCCGTTTTATCACATCGAAGCCGCAATGCTAGTTGAATCTCACACCAGGAAAAGGAATAACATGTAATTTGTTTAGTAAGATCTAAGTTAGACCAACTATGCACTAAAGAGTCGTTACACAAAAGAGATATATAATAATGACTCTTCAATATGTATGTTGTTCAAAGATATTACCAACTCAGTGTAGGGTCGTCACCTGTGTAAGTTATGACCTTAACGACTCTTGTTGTGGATTTCAAAAAATATGACCGTTGGAGTATTCATCTATATAATACAACCCATTGCTATTCTAAATTGCACAAACCTCCTACTATCATTCCATCTACATCTTCCATAACTTAATTAGCGAGTAGTAATTCCTATTTTCATTTCAAAGTGAGATATCAATGGCAATGGTAGCATGGGAACCAAACGAAGATATGGATCTCGTAAAATCTTTCGCTAGCACTTTCCGTGAACGTCCCAATGAAATATATTCAATATTTTGGAAGAGAGTTAAAGAATTCTTTTATGGACGCACCGCAAATCCTAATAACCGAAAATGGAGAGATTTAGCGTTTCGATTCATCTACATAAAAAGTGCAATGCGAGAATACGTTATAGTTAGAAATATGGTGTACGACCATCATCCCCGTGCTCCTCTAATGGAAAAGGTGAGTAATCCCATAATTTTATACCAAAGTCCAATTTTTGTTTTCAGATACTTACATTTATACATTCATTGAATTTCAGCTCGAACGGTTCAAAGGGTTATGGAGAATTCGTAATGGGGAAACAATTTTCATTCACCACAAGGAATATAACGTGTTGTACCGTCGTGCCAAGACGTTCATTGATGAACACTTGATGTGTCGAATTCAAGAATATCCATACTAAGTCTTATGTAATGCTTGAACTATGTGGTGTTATTTCGGTAATGATATAAGTGTATTCGTAACTTTCAGAACAAAGTTTTACATCTAGAGTCGTCGTAGTAGTTTTAGCAGAGTCGTCAATGCTAATGTATGACACTTAACGACTCTAGAGTAGAAGAAATTGGTTGATCTCCTTGAATTTTTTTTAATATGGTGTCGTCACTGGTTTCCATATAAAAATTAACGACTCTATCAACTAAAAAAAAGGATTGTCCTGATTTATTTTACAAAGGGTCGTTACTCTGCTTTATGAACCAAATAACGACTCTATAGTAGAAGAAATTGGTTGATCTCTTGGAAGTTTTTTTAATATGGTGTCGTCACTGGTTTCCATATAAAAATTAACGACTCTATCTACTTAAAAAAGGTATTCTCTGGATTTAATATACAAAGGGTCGTTAATCTGCTATATGATTTACCTAACGACTCTACAGTAGAAAAATTGGTTCATCTCCTGGATGTTTTCGTAAGTTAGGGTCGTCACTGGTTTCCATATAACTAATAACGACTCTTGCTGTGTTTCAACTATTTAGTTTATAATCGTCAGCCTACTATATTATAAGATGACGACACCTATGCTGGATCATTTGTTCGGAGATATATTATTTGATAACAATAACACTAATTTAAAAAAAATAAAAAATACTAACATATTAAATAAAGCGACAGTGTTTTAACAAACCATTTGAACCAGCAGTAGAAAGTTGTATCAAACAAAAACCAAACAAACAAACATAAGTTCAAGTCTACAATAACTAAAGGTCGTCCATCAAAACATTATAAGAACATATCCTCACCCAAGAATGCGACCTCCACCTCGGCCTCGACCTACATCTCACCCTCCATGACTTCCTTAACTTCCTTCACCAGCTGATGTCCAGCTTCTCTTATGACGACCTTGACTTGCACTAGCTATTTGGGAATTAGCATCTTCTCTTTCCTCTTGGCTTTATTCACATTGGCTTCCTCCACCTTGACTTGCTTCACCCTGTTGAGCACGTTCTTGTCTCATTTGTTCCCGGGTTTTCCTGGGCCTCTTACTTTGCTTATCCAGATCAGCAAACATTTTCTTCGCTTGTGGAATTTCAATGTGATTGCAATAATCAGCGTACTTATGATGTCGCTCAGGTTCTACCACTTCTCTTTTGTCGGCCGAGCAACAAAATTCCTTGATAAGAATCTTCATTCGTTCCCTCTATTTGCATTCAAATACCAATTTATATTAAATAACTTATATTTGTATGTATATGAATGACACAATTCCAAAAATAAATACTTACCACAAGCTTAAGAATGGTAGAATCATCTCTGGTGTCAAATGCAGAAGCCGAAGAAGATGCCTTGTTGCTCCTTCGAGTGTCAGGAGGATCTATCCGGATCACCCGAGGGTGAGAGAACCGTTCGTACCATTCCAAGTAATATGGTGTTGCCTCGTGACCTTCATTCACATGCTCCCAATAAGAGACGTCTATCTTGCTATCTAGTGTCTATCATCCCAATGCTTGGTTTTAGGTTCAGGTTCGTAAACCACCACTAAGTCTGACTCGTCAGACTCGCATTTGTCTAACTTGTTATTGAATCGTGGTTCATAATCCGGTGCGGGTGAATCTTGAATATACCCAAGCTGACGCATGATTCTCATCGGATTATACATTGAAAATATGTAAGGGTAAAACAGAGGGCCATTGTAATACACGACATCTTCCATTGCGCTCACCCTATCATTCTTATAAGGATCAAAGATTATCTCTTCAGCTGTGATGTTGTCCAATTTTTGGCGCATTTCTAACAATGCATCCTTTTGTTCCTTATCCTGATAGCCAGTGTACAAGTATCGAGTTCTTCTTGGTTTAGTTTTGTTCCATTCTGGGTTGACTGTGACGTCGAGATTATCTTTGAACAATGAAGGGAAACGATCGTAAATCCACACCTATATTGACATCAAACAAAATAAAATAAAAAAATCCGATAGGTATAAAAATATTCAAAGAATAAAAAAACATAAATAGAGGGGAAAACTTTGTTCAATCCAATTACCTGGAGTAGAGCCGAATTGCCATTCAATTGAGAAGTTCGTTCCCGAGATGCATTTGATAACTTACTATTCAAATGTGCTACAATGGCAGTCCTCCAAGAGTACTTGTTCACATCTTCCAAAGGATCCAAAAGTTGAAGAAGGTTGACACTGACCCGGTTACCTTTGCTATCGGGAAATATAACCAACGCAAGTGCGTACAACAAATACCCAGCCGCCGCATAACGACATTCCATATCAGAGAGGCCATCGAATTTTTATTTGATTAGTGTCCCAGCAAACATCTCCCTAAGCTCTATGAGTTTGAACTCTTTCTTCGGGTATTTCTTTCCCTTCACGAAAAGGCCATATGTCGTCTCTTGATCCCGGCCAAACAATTTCTCGTTTTTTGCATAAATTTCTTCCCAACTAAGCCTTTTCTTGAACTTGTCATTGGTTGATTTTCCTTCGACCTGTAGCCCTAATATTTGATCTGCATTATCGGGAGTCAATGCCATCTCGCCAAAAGGGAATTGGAATATATGGGTTTCGCCGTAAAACCTCTCACAGAAACTTGATACTGCAACCTTGTCATATGCAATCACAGAGTTCACAACGGCAGTATACAGACCAGAGTTTTCAATAATCTCTTTGACTCTTGCACATTCATCTTTTAGATCCCACAAGGACATTTTCACATAAGAAGATTGCCACCTGAAAAGACGTACGGCATTCCTATGATCCTACAAAAGAAAAACAAGTAAATATAAAAAAAAAATGAAAGTTGAGAGGGGGGGGGGGGGGGGGGCATGGGTCTCGCGCTCGCTGCAACAGGCTTTCCATCCTTACGTCTCGACGGTTTCGCCTCCTCTTCCTCTTCCTCCTCCTCCTCCTCATCATCACCACCACCAACACCCTTACCATCATTACCTTCATCATCATCATCATCATCACCACCACCACCATCACCTCGACCAGAACGTTACCACTATTACTATCATTACCATCATCATCATAATAATATTCACCTCCTAGAGGAATCTCTTCTTGTTCCCTAACTTCTTCTTCATCGCTTCCGGAAGCAGATAAAACAGGGGTGGAAGAAGCTGACGAATCCGACGACTCGTTACCTTGATTTCTAGGTTCGCGGATAGAAAGGTTACCTCACTCGGACGTTTTCCGCGAAATTGACCGGCTGCCAAGTATTTGGTGTGCCGGTCGCAATTTGGAAAATATTTATATTTCAGAATTTGAAACCAAAAATCCTGATCATCCTTTAAGATTCTCCAAGACAGCTTAGTTAAAAGAGAAAGGTTAAATATGACAGACTGTCTAATGTTCAGGCCACCCTATGTTTAGAATCAGCCACAGACGTCCATTTTTTGAGACAAATATCTTTATGTTAGAAAAATCTTCTCTGAATAAAATCCATTCTATCAATTAAAATCTTTGACATTGGGAAGACAGACATTTAGTGGGTGGCAAGATATCCTAAAACAGTTTGACACTGGACAGTTCTAGCAGGTTAAGGAAAGTGTTTAGACTTCACAAACAATCTATCATCATACCTATCAATCATTCCACTAAAAGACTCAGCTTTATTGGTTTGTAACTGTAGATGGTGAAATTTGGATAAGGGGAAACAGTGTCATTTCAATACCATGGACATGATTCAACTCTCACGGGAGAGATTAAGCCCTTGGTCCTCAAGGCACTCATAGCCACGATTTCTAGTATACGTCCCCGCGAGACATTGCTGGTCGTGATGTCGTGACTCCTAGTGCACATCCTCGACGCTGGCCATGTAGGTTCTGTAGAGCGTAAAACGTCCCCAGCAGACTTATGAACCAGAACAACCACAATTCCAACATGTCTTCGCGAGACGCATATGATTGTGATGCCATGATTCCTATTATACATCCTCGACGAGATACTGCTGGTCATGTAGGCTCTGTAGATGTGTAAAAACGTCCCCGGCGGACTTATGACCCAGAGCGGAGATATGCATATCTCCTGTAAGCACGACTCACCCTATTTGAGATCAAGGACTGATTCCTAGTACATCATCGCGAGATACACTGGTCATGTCTTCTCTAGGCTTTGACTCGACTTACTAAGTTTTCCGAATAATTCCTAGGAAATCCTTTCGAGATACATTGGTCTTGTCGGCCCCATCATATGTACACAGTTGATTCCTAGCACATCTCTGCAAGATACGCTGGTCAAAGACAAGTGAGCCAAAGTCTCATCGAGACATTAATCGGGCGCACAAAGCCCTTTCTCTCTCTTCAGGACGAGTCCCAGCTGACCACATAGAGATTCAGATCCATTAATAAAATCTCGGAGAGATTCACATCTCTCTTCAAAATCTCGGAGAGAGATTCAAATCTCTCTGCAAAATCTCGAAGAGATTCAAATCTCTCCTTAAAATCTCAGAGAGATTCACATCTCTCCGTAAAATCTCAAAGAGAATCACATCTCTTTTCAAAATCCCGGAGAGATTCACATCTCTCCGCAAAATCTCAGTGAGATTAAAATATCTCGAGGAATCTCAGAGAGATTCACATCTCTCCGTAAAATCTCAAAGAGAATCACATCTCTTTTCAAAATCCCGGAGAGATTCACATCTCTCCGCAAAATCTCAGTGAGATTAAAATATCTCGAGGAATCTCAGACAGGGCCGAATATTCCCCATAATAGGCACACGCCTTACTCAGGGCTCAAGCCTATTTCTCAGCCTCTCAAACACACTCACGGCTAGTAATTTAAGCCTGAACTATACATGTATATCCAAAAACGTGGATAAGCTCTCTTGAGCACATGCTCAAAATTTAGATCTTTGATTTAGAGTTTTTTTTTTAGATTTTTATTCTTTTGTTCTTTTTTACGTTTCTTGAGTATTTGTCTTTTTGTTGCAGGTTTTGAATCAAAGAGGAATTGGAGACGAAAGACTTGGGGGATTAAAAGCAAGACAAAGCGAAAAGAACGGAGAAAAGACGAAGATACTTTATTTTATTTTTTATTTTTATTTTTAATTAGATTTTATTAGATTTTATTTTTATTTTTAGATTTTATTTTATAGATTTTTTTTAGCTTTTCTATTATTTTATTTTTAATTAGATTTTTATTTTTAGATTTTATTTTTTGTAGAAATTGTAAATAGGACTTTATTTTTGAACCTTTTTATTTTATTTATTTTTATTTTTGGAACATTAAACGTTGGACTTTAATTATTTATTTTTAAACCCTACGGAAGGGTAAAATTTTAAATATAAACTGTTTGCAGGGAAAGACGACGATTACGATATCGTCTCGGCCCCTCGGGTTCGTACATGACATAGGAGTCGTGGCCCGAGTCGACTACAACCGTTTCATCGCCCTTCTGGTACGGGAGGTAAGCTTCTAAACACCCGCGAATCCCCTGTCAGCGGGTTTACTGTCTTCCTTAAGGTGCATATATGTTGAGGTTTTGAATACGGACTTTAATTTCCTAGTAAAGGGCAAGGCCATGCCATACAAGATAAGGGTTCGGATTTCATCACCGTTCTCTTCTTGCCCGCCTTAGGAAAACATAACCTACGCGAACCCAAACCTAAAATATTGACTAGAACGAGACCTATAGGGTAACGAGCTTAATAGGAAAGTCGTTCGAAAAATATTGGTTACTCTTTCAAGCATACTTTGAAGTTCAGGAAGATTACTGTGAGTCGATTAGAGCCGCCTTGTAACCCAGGGAAGCGTTGCCAAAGAGGTGGGGGTATCAAAGCTCCTCTGAGCTTCCCCTACTTCTCTTCGACTCACTTTATTCAGATCGATCCAGAGAGGTTTGCTTAAATTGTAACGAATTCCTTTTCGAAAGATTAGAAGCTGGTCTAGAAACAATCTAAGTGGAGCCATCATGCTTGTTGTTTGCTAGAAATTTTTAGGTTTGCTTTGGTGGAGTCAGCCTGCTGTGTGTTTGCTTAGGACCTCCCTTCTTTAGGATTTTTATTTTTATTTTTCTTAGTGTATGCCAAAATCGCTCAAGTCCATTAGTGAGTGTGCTTGGAAAAGAGATACTTTTGGCCGTTTGATTAGTGACGAGCCTAGAGGTTTTTCTTTTGAAGACGGGGAGCTCAAAGACTCTTCTTTTGAGAGCCCTGTTTTTGGAAACTTCAATTTTGAGAATTTAAGTCTTAGTGAGGAATCCACCCCTAGGATTTTTACTGTGCCAACAATGACAACTTTGAAGGAGTACATGTACCCAACTAGGACCAACCGACCATCGTGCATTAAGTTGCCAGCCTCTACGGCTAGTTATGAGTTGAAACCTGGTATTCTTCAGATGATCCCTATATTCTTAGGAAAAGATGATGAAAACCCTTACTTTCACATTAGGGACTTTGAAGAAATTTGTGGAATAATTAATATTAAAAACCTTAGTGAAGAAGTCTTGAAACTTAGGATGTTCCCTTTTTCCCTGAGAGATAAAGCCAAGACCTTGCTGAAAAACCTACCATCTGAATCCATTAAAACATGGCAGGAACTTATTGATGCCTTCTATTTTAAATTCTACCATAAGCATAAAACTGCAGCTGTTAGGCAGAAAATTAGTACAAGTGTTCAACAAGAGGGAGAATCTCTTTATATGTTTTTAGAGAGATTCAATGATCTCTTATCCCAATGTCCTCACCATGGGTTTGACAAAATGAAACTAGTAGGGATTCTTTATGATGGTTTAGACTATTCGACCAAAGCCACGGTCGAGTCTTTGTGCGCTGGTGAGTTCACTAGTAAAAATGCTAATGATGCGTTTTCCTTTTTAGAAGATGTCGCCGAAAAATCCCAACAGTGGGAGTCTTGTGTTGAACCCCCTAAAAGACTCTTGATCAATAGAAGTAGCACCAATGTGGTTGATACAGGCTTTGGGTCTGATGCTAAGTTTACTGCTTTGTCTAAAAGGTTAGAAGCTTTGGAATTGAATCAATCTAAACATAAGTCTTTTGTTGAACCTGATAATAGGATTAGAGCCTCTCAAGTCTCTAGTTGTGGAATAGAACCCAGTAACTCGTTTTGGGAAGGTCAGGATAGTGATGAGCAAGCCCATGCTGTCTATAACAATGCTATATTTGAAAACCGACAGAAGTTTGACCCCTACTCAGAGACCTACAACCCTGGTTGGAGAAACCATCCTAATTTCTCTTGGTCTAAAGGACAGAGTCAAGGCCAGTCTAGTAATTCTCAGCCTCCCCCAGGTTTTTGTTATAATAAGAACCCTTCAGGTCAAGCCCAGTTCCAGAACCCTTCTGAGAATAGAATAACTAGCTTAGAGGAATCTCTTAGTTTATTAAAAAGGAGCCAGGACATGTTCGTAAAGACCCAAGAAGTATTACTAAAGAACCAGGCTAGTTTTCAAGAGGAAACCCAGCAGAATTTTTAACATAATGCCAAGTCTCTTGCTAAGTTAGAACTTCAAGTTAGTCAAATGGCTAAGATTTTAAGTGAGAGAGATAATGGGAGTTTTCCTAGTCAGACTCAACCTAATCCTAGAGGAGTTCATGAAATAGGAGGAAGATCATCTGATCATGTGAATGCAATCAAAACCCTTAGGAGTGGTAGAGAAATAGACAATAAGGTTGCCATGCCTGATAGGGAACATGCTGTAGTTTACCCTTCTGAATCAGAAGCTGAAGAGATTGATGGAACCTCTAAGGAGACTGATAAGGCCCCTGATAAGCCAAACTTTGTTCCCAGAGCCCCATTCCCACAATTGCTGGTACCAACTAAGAAGGAGTCCACTTTTAATGACATTTTAGAGGTTTTTAAGCAGGTAACTATCAACCTTCCATTATTAGATGCAATTAGGCAGATTCCTCCTTATCCCAAGTTCCTTAAGGACTTGTGTACGCGAAAGCGTAAGATCGGTGTTCATAAGAAAGCCTTCCTAGCTAGTCATGTGAGTTCTATTATTCAGAATACTACTACTCCTAAGTATAAAGACCCAGGTTCCCCTACCATTGCCTGTACAATAGGGAAATACCGTGTTGAGAAAGCGCTGCTTGACTTAGGAGCCAGTGTGAACTTACTCCCATACCATGTGTACCTTAAGCTAGGACTTGGTGAGATGAAACCTACCCAGATAACACTTCAGTTAGCTGATAGGTCCGTAAAAATTCCTCGTGGTTTGATCGAGGATGTTCTTATTGAGGTCGACAAGTTTATTTATCCAGTTGATTTTGTTATCCTAGATACCCAACCTGTCCCCGACCCAGAGAACCAGATACCGGTAATTCTAGTTCGCCCGTTTTTAGCTACATCTAATGCGATCATCAACTGTCAAAACGGTATTATGAATCTGTCTTTTGGTAACATGACCATTGAGCTGAACATTTTTCATATTAGTAAGCTACCCTCTGAACTAGATGACTCGAGCATAGAAGAGGTCAACATGATAGGAACATTAGTCGAGGAGTCATTACCAAACACTTTGTTAGAAGATCCACTAGAGAAATGCTTAGCCCATTTTGGGATTGATTTTGATGATGATAATGTGATTAATGAGGTGAATGCTTTGTTAGATTCAACCCCTTTGTTTGACACTAGCAATGTTTGGAAATCTAAGTTCGAACCATTACTAGTTTCTGAGTCTACTCTAGTTCCTTCGTTAGGAAAGCCTCCTAAGTTGGACCTTAAACCATTACCAGATACCTTGAAGTATGTGTTTTTAGGCCCAGCTGAAACTTTACCTGTGATTATAGCATCCAACTTGGATAGTGATCAGGAAAGTAGGTTAGTAACCGTTCTTCAAAACAACAAGGAAGCTTTAGGATGGACCATAGCAGACATTAAGGGTATAAGTCCTACCGTTTGTATGCATCAAATTTATTTAGAGGAAGATACCAAACCTTCTAGGGAGATGCAACGTCGACTAAACCCTAATATGAAAGAGGTAGTTCGAACCGAGGTTCTTAAGTTGTTAGATGCAGGCATTATCTACCCTATTTCAGACAGCAAGTGGGTCAACCCTGTTCAGGTTGTCCCCAAGAAATCCGGTATTACTGTAGTCCAGAATGAAAACAATGAGTTAATCCCAACTCGAGTGACCACGGGTTGGCGTGTTTGTATTGACTATAGGAAATTGAACAAGGTCACTAGGAAGGACCACTTCCCCCTTCCTTTCATCGACCAAATGCTAGAGAGATTAGCTGGACATAGTCACTACTGCTTCTTAGATGGCTATTCCGGATATAATCAGATCGTTATTTCCCCTGAAGACCAAGAAAAAACTACTTTTACCTGTCCCTTTGGTACCTTCGCGTATAGACGCATGCCTTTCGGGCTTTGTAATGCCCCTGCAACTTTTCAGCGTTGTATGATGAGCATATTTTCTGACATGGTAGAACGGTTCTTAGAGGTCTTTATGGATAATTTTTCAGTATTTGGTTCGTCTTTTGATGAGTGCTTGCATCATTTTTCATTAGTTTTGACTAGGTGTAAGGAGAAAAATTTAGTGCTTAATTGGGAGAAATGTAATTTCATGGTTCGTTCAGGAATTGTTTTAGGGAATATCGTATCTTCTAAGGGTATAGAGGTAGATAAAGCCAAAGTTGACCTTATTAAGACTTTACAGGTCCCAAAAACCGTAAGATATATTAGGTTATTCTTAGGGCATGCAGGTTTCTATCGTCGATTCATTAAGGATTTTAGCTTAATTTCTAGACCTCTTTGCAATTTGCTTGCAAAAGATGTTAAGTTTGTCTTTGATGATGCTTGTTTAAAGGCTTTTGAGAAGCTTAATACTTTACTCACTACCGCCCCCATAGTCCAGGCACCCAACTGGAACCTACCTTTTGAGATCATGTGTGATGCTTCAGATTTTGCTATTGGTGTTGTGCTAGGTCAGCGAGAAAATAAATTACTCCATGTGATTTACTATGCTAGCAAAACTCTGAATGATGCCCAGTTGAGCTATACTACTACGGAGAAGGAACTGTTAGCCATTGTGTTTGCCTTAGACTAGTTTAGATCCTATCTCTTAGGTTCTAAGGTTATAATCTTCACCGATCATGCTGCTTTGAAGTATCTTCTTTCCAAGAAGGATACAAAACCTAGATTGATTAGATGGATCTTATTGTTGCAGGAATTTTACTTAGACTTAGAGACAAAAAAGGTGCATAAAATGTAGTAGAAGACCACTTGTCTAGGCTTGTTGTGGATACCCTTGATGATTCCCCTCATGTTAGAGATAGTTTTCCTGATGAACAACTGTTCTTTGTTACCCAATTACCTTGGTATGCGAATATATTGAACTATCTTGTTACTGGTCGAATGCCCCAACATTGGGGTAAACAAGATCATTCTAGATTTTTAGCTGAGGTTAAGCACTTATTTTGGGATGATCCTTATTTGTTTAAGTATTGTCCAGACCAGATTATTAGGAGATGTATACGTGAGATTGATCAGTCAAGTATTATTTCCTTTTGTCATGACCATGCTTGTGGGGGTCACTTTAGTGCTAAGAAGACTGCTGCTAAGATATTGCAGTGTGGATTCTATTGGCCTTCGTTGTTTAAAGATTCCCACAGTTACTGTGTTACTTGTGAACGTTGCCAGAAATTAGGAACCATTTCCCGTAGGAACATGATGCCCTTGAACCCTATCTTA